>QRFJ01000047.1:2059783-2137264 GCA_006176705.1 Cocos nucifera
CGCATTCCTGCGAAGCTTCCGTGGAGGACTTTCATACTCTTTGTCGAAGCTTCTCGATGACGGGTCTCATGGGTGGGTTCGGCCTTCTCGCGCCGAACTTCATTCCGCTTCGGCGGACGGAACTTCTGCTTCTCCGTTTGCTCTCTTCGGGGCGATTGGGCTCTCCTAAGGCTGATTCCCTCGCGCCCTCACGGTCGGGCTTTGCTGGTGGAGTAGTCGCTACCGGAGGCTGCCTGTGATAGTCCTGCAACGCCTTCGTGAGCCACGAATCTGTCGGACAGCAGCACGTTAATGCTCACAAATCCACCGCGGGTGCAGATGGAACCTAAGCCGCTGGGGCTAGAAGTAGGAACAGCACGGGCCTGGACGGGCACGGAATCGCGGAGGCCGTCCGTAGACGTGCGTGCCGAGCTCTCCGGGGTGGCGTTTTCTCTTCGGAAGAGACAAAGGAAATCTTCAAAGAGGGAAGAAGAAGGGTCGCCGAGCACTCCTTTAAGAACAGGAACCTCGAGGTTCAGGCCCTTCTTCCAGCGCCATCTGTTGGTGCAGAAAATCCATCCTCGCGGGAGGTTGCCCGAAACGCACCGCTGAGTCAGCCGCGAGGGACCTGCAAAAACGAAGATTTCGTCCGGAAACCGGTGGGGGGTGGCTCCGGCAGGACCCTCCGACGGTCAAGTTATTCTGGCCAAACAGTAATGGAGTGCTCGGAATGAGTTCCGGAGCTTAGAGAGAGGAGGAGAGCTTGAGAGTCGAGAGTTCAGAGAGCTTAGCCTTGCGTATCTGGAGGGGTCCCTTTATAGCGGAGGCTTAGTTGATGTGAACGGCCATGCCGCTGGCAAGAGAGTCGCCTCGGCAGCATGGAGTTCGGATGGAGAGGACGGCATCGTCGGTGGATCGTGGGAGTCCATACTGGCACGTCGTGGAGCCGCATGGAGTCCGGTACGGAGAGGAAAGGCGTCGTCCGATGGATCGTGGAGCCATACTGGCGAAGTCGTGTGGCCGCAATTGGAGTTCCGTACGAGAGGGAGGCGCCGTCCCGGTTCTGCTTGCAGCGCTGACAGTTCGCTCCAAAGGCAGTATCGCTTGTAACAGAGTTCGGACCGAAGGGAAACCCGGGAGGAGCTCCGGCTGGCTGAGAGGGTCGCCATCTGTAGAGTATCGCCGAGGTTCGACGGCGATGATTGCGAGGAGTTCGACGCCTGGAGTCGGTCGAAGGGGTTCGGCCGCCTGGGCTCGCCTGGAGTCGGTCGAAAGGAAAACCCGGGGGAGTTCGGGTGGCCGAACGGCGCTCTGGGAGGATCCGTCTCCGAAGAAGTCCCTGCCGCTTGCGACGTCCAAGGAGCTCGTCCGACCGTCAGGCAAGTTCGGCTGAGCTCGCAACGTAGCGGAGTGAATACTCCACGTGACCCGGAGCCCGATCCCTGAAGGCCGGAATGGGGACACACCAGACGAAATTCCAATAGCCGCAGCTACAGCGACATTAGTTCAGGAGCCACGGGACGCCATATGGCAGAGCGCCACGCAGTGACGAACACCCACGGCCCGCTCGGCCAGATCGGCCATCTCTAAGCGCCAGATTCAAGCCGGACACTCCCACATTTGCTTGCCACGGGGGAGTTTCGACAGCCTCTCGCCGACCAGGCATTGTCAAGCCCGGTAACGCCCTTGTCTTGAGGCCTACACGACGAGAACACAAACTCAGACAGAACACCAAAGCGAGCGCACCAAGATATTACCACACGCGCCTCTAGGGCAGTTTCGGCCGTGGCTAGGGGCTCGCCTGACGCCTGACGCTAAGCCTTCAGTCAGGTACTGTTATGCATTGGGCACCCGAAGCCCACTCGGCCGAATAGCTAGCTTCGGCATGAGGGCGGGATTTATTTCCCCAACAGTAGCCCCCCACTCCCGAGAGTTCACAACAATTTGAAGGAAGGGTACCAAAACAGCTGCGAACTGCCGAAAGTCTCTTCTTCCAGGCTCCCGCCATATCTGCCTTGCAGCTGAATGCTCGCACGGAAGGTCCTCATTCTCCCGCCAATATTGATTTGCTGACAATTTGACGGCTGAGGCTCTGGGGGATACCTCATACTTCCAGTTCGGATGTTTGGAGTTTGAAATGGAACCTCATTTCCAGCTGAAAAGTCGTGAAGCTGATGTTGAACCCGAAGATTAAATCCGCCTCCTTACGGTCGAGGTCGGATTTGAGCTCCCTCGGGAGAGGCGCGACATTGTTCTTATCGAGCTGAAGTGAACTCAGGGGAACCTCCTCTATTGCAGCCGGAGGTTGAAGTGCCGCTCTCGGGGGGAGAATCTGTGGTTTTTCATTACTGAGTATTATCCTCCTACAGCCGAGTTCTTCCGGGAGGAGATCTCGGCTCTAAGCCGAGGTTGGGCTTCACCGGTGTGTAATGGACGAGTTCTCCTCCCTGTTTCCTTAACCGGAACATCTTCATGTTCATTAAGCTCGGACGGAGATTCTTAATCTCTAGCGAGGTTGATTCGGTTTGTCGGGAGATCTTATCTCCTAGGGCCGAGGTTGGTGCCGGCTGTTAGGACGAGGTACTTTCCTCCCTGTTTCTTAACGGGCTGTGCATGGTTACACATTGTAACACCTCTTATGGATACGGACCGGTCCGTCCTATGGCCTCTCCCCCCTCATCTCATCTTTCTTTTGTTGCGATGGGGACCTTCGGACTTTGACTCACTCGTTAGGACGAGTTCTCCTCCTGTTCCCAACGGGCTGTGGGGCACATGGGACCGTCGTCCTCGCCTCTCCCCCCATCCCGTCCTTGGTGGACGGGGCCTTCGACTTTGCTCACGTTAGGACGAGGTTCTCCTCCTGTTCCTAGCCGGCTGTGGGGGCACATGAGGACCGTCGTCCTCGCCTCTCCCCCCATCGTTCCTTTGTGGATGGGCCTTCGACTTTGCTCGCGCTAGGACGAGGTTCTCCTCCTGTTCCTAACGCGGCTGACTGCTTCTTCCCTGTCATCGCATAGATTTCGCATCCAAAAATGATTTTATTGAGAGAGGAGAGTTTTACCGAGGAGAAGCTGATCGCAGTGCATTTCCGTTCGAGGGTTGTTGGGGTGTTGTTCCTCGGAGTTCCCTCGGACAGTAAGTCCCGTCCAGATGACCTCCTCTATCTCATGCCAGCCTTCTTAATTTGGAACATGCTTCTCTTGAATTTGTCGCTGGGGACGACAGTCCCCGATGTAGCTAGCTCCTAGCTCCTCCCTGGGGTGGCATTGATGATGCCGCGAAGCGGCCAACCTGCTTGTCTTTTCTAGTTACGACAGCGCCTTTAGCCGATCTTCTCCTGCTTCAGACCGGCGTTGGAGGAATTTATCCCATCATCCCTTTTTGACGAGCTCTTTAATCTCGTCTTGGAGCTGAACGTATTCCTCAGTGTCGTGGCCGTGGTTGTGATGGTAGGGGCTTTACTTGCCTTGATCGCGCATGTTTGGGGAGGCCGTAGTCCTTCAGGACTTGGTGGCCGGCTCTTAACTTCGTCGAGAATTCGAGTTAGAGGAGCGGGTCGTAGCTGTTGCGGAACCTTCCGGGAGGAGGGCTTCTTCGTATCCTTCTGTCGAGGCTTCCTCGATGGTGAGCCTCAAGATCGTAGACGAGGCCAAACTTCATGCCGCATCCTTGGACACGGCCAAACTTCATTCCGCCTCCCTGCAAAACCTTCTGTGGGGGTACTTCTTCCTTCGCCACCCGAACTCCCTTGACGATGAGCTCGGGGTGGAGGTCGACTTTGCTTTAGCCACCGGACTTCACTCCGCCTCCTATGCTCCTTGTAGAAGGTTTTGGTGATGACATACTCGAGATGGAGGAGTTCGGCCTGACCTGAGCGATGAGAGCTTCCAAGGAAAGTTCGGCTTCACTTACGTTGAACTTCATTCTGTGGGGGCTTCGTTTGTGGTGAGCTTCGGGCATTTCGCTTGCGCGGAGCTTCATCCTTTTCGCGAAACTTTCCGTGGGAGAACTTCATGCTTCTTTGTCCGGACTTCCCTGCTCGCAGAGAGGGGGTCGGCTTTGCTTGCCCGAACTTTATCGCACCTCCCGTGAATTCGTTGTGGCGACGTACTTGAGGGGGAGTTCGGCCTCGATCGCCCTGGGGCGGTCTCGAGCGCGGCCGAACTTCACTTGGGTGATCTGCTGCGGAGTTCGGCCTCCTGATGCCGAACTTGATTCGCCGAACTTCACTGTGATGGTGGGCTTTAAGGTGGAGTTCGGCTTCGCTTGCGCCGAGCTTCATTGATGAGCTCAAAAGGGAGAGTTCGGCCTTGCTTCCGCCGAACTTTATTTCGATGAGCTGATGAGTTCGGTCTTCCTCCGAACTTCGTTCCGTGGGAGAACTTTGCTCCGCCCTCGCTTGTGCCGAACTTCATTTGCGGGGGGCTTCGTTCCAGCCGACGCCGAACTTCATTTGGAGGTTGAGCTGAGGAGTTCGGCTTTCCACCGAGCTTCATTTTGCCTTGATGCCGAGCTTTGGGGGGAGCCCGGCTTTTCTTCGAGCCGAACTTCATTCCTCTTTCCCGCGAGACCCGCCGTGGGAGAACTTCCTGCTGCTCTTGTTCGGACGAGTTCGGGCGAGCTCGAGGGGAGCTTGGCTTTTCTTGCCCGAACTTCGTTCCGCCTTCGGTGAACACTTTGTAGGTGGTTCCTTTGGGGGACATACTGGAGCGTGAGTTCGGCCTCGCTTGCATCGAACTTCATTCCGCTTTCCCGTGGAAGCTTCTGCAGGAGGACTTCATACTTCTTTGTCGGAGCTTCCTCGATGATGGGCTCATGGGTGGGTTCGGCCATCCTCGCGCCGAACTTCATCCCGCTTCGGTGGGAGAACTTCTGCTCTCTGTTTCTCTCTTAGGGGCGATTGGGCTCTTCCTTAAGGCTGATTCCCCGCGCCCTCACGGTGGGCTTGCGGGTAGAGTCGCCACTGAAGGCTGATGTATAGCCTGCAACACCTCCGTGAGGCCACGGATCTGTCGGACAAGCAGGCCGAACTGCTTCACATCCACCGTGGGTGCAGGTGGAACCTAGGTCGTCGGGACTGAAGTAGGAACAGACAGGCCTGGATGGGATCGGGTCGCGGAGGCCACCGAGCGCCGTGCCGAAGCTCTCCTAGGTGGCATTTTCTCCTCAAAAGAGAAAAGGAAGATCTCCGAAGAGGGAAGAGAAGGGTCGCCGAGCACTCCTTTAAGAATAAGGGAACCTCGAAGGTTTGGGCCCTTCCTCTAGCGCCAATCTGTTGGTGCAGAAATCCATCCTGGCCGGAGGTCGCCGGAGTTGAGGCCGCTGAGGTCGCCATCGGGGACCTGCAAAATGAAGTCCCGTCCGAAACCGGTGGGGTGTGGCTCCGGCAGGACCCTCCGACGGTCAAGTTAGTTTTCGGCCGACAGTAATGGAGTGCTCGGAATGAGTTTCGGAGCTTAGAGATGAGGAGGAGAGCTTAGAGAGTCGAGAGTTCAGAGGGCTTAGCCTTGGCGTATCTGGAGGGGTCCTTTTATAGCGGAGCTTAGTTGATGGTGACGGTCATGCCGTCTGGCAGGGAGTCGTTGGGCGGCATGGAGTTCGGTACGGAGAGGATGGCATCGTCCGGTGGATCGTGGGAGCCATACTGGCATGTCGTGGGCCGCATGGAGTCCGGTACGGAGAGGAAGGCGTCGTCCGGTGGATCGTGGGAGCCATACTGGCGAGTCGTGGGCCGCATGGAGTCCGGTACGGAGAGGAAGGCGTCGTCCGGTCTTGCTTGCAGGCGACAGTTCGTCCAGAGGAGTTCGGAACTTATAACAGAGTTCGGCCGAAGGGGAAACCCGGGAGGAGCTCGGCTGGCTGAAGGGTCGGCCATCTGTAGAGTTCGGTCGAGGGACGATTGCCGAGGAGTTCGACCGCCTGGAGTCGGTCCGAAGGGGTTCGGCCGCCTGGGCTCGCTTGGAGTCGGTCCGAAAGGAAAACCCGGGGGGAGTTCGGGTGGCCGAACAGGCGTCTGGGAGGAGTCCGTCTCCCGAAGAAGTCCTGCCGCTTGGAGTCCAAG
Organism: Cocos nucifera; assembly: GCA_006176705.1. Classification (NCBI taxonomy): domain Eukaryota; kingdom Viridiplantae; phylum Streptophyta; class Magnoliopsida; order Arecales; family Arecaceae; genus Cocos; species Cocos nucifera. The sequence goes on from QRFJ01000047.1 coordinate 2,065,824, forward strand.
GAGCTCGGCCGTCAGGAAGTTCGGCTGGCGGTGGGAGTTCGGCCCGGAGCCTGGCGCTGGGGAGTTCGGCAGCTAGGTAGTTCGGCCCGGACCTTGGCGCAGGAGAGTTCGGCCTCTAGGCAGTTCGGCCCGGACCTTGGTGCAGGGGAGTTCGGCCTCTAGGCAGTTTAGCCCGGACCTTGGTGCAGGGGAGTTCGGCCTCTAGGCAGTTCGGCCGTGGTAGGGGCTCGGCCTGACGCCTGGCGCTAAAGCTCTTCAGCGGCTACTGGTTGCATTGGGTCGAGCATCGGGCTAGGCTTCGGCAGGAGCGGGATTTATCCCCAACAGATAGTATTGATGATGTTGAGAGACGGTCGATCTTCTTGTTATTCCTTCCTCCTTGGTGGCTCTGACTGCGGTAGTGCCCTCGATCGATCTTCTCTTGCTTCAGACCGGCGTCTGTGGAGCATTGAGGGGGCGTAGTTATGAAACCTTCTAGGAGGAGAACTTCATCATGCTCTTCTGTCGGAGCTTATTTGACAATGAGCTCGAGGAGGAGTTCGGGCTTGCTTGCGCTCGAAGGGATCCGTGAGCGTGGCCAAACTTCATTCGGCCCTCCATCAGCTACGGGTTTATTAGACTCACTGGCCTGCCGCTCTCCTATGGCTTTCTCATCTTTCAATTTGAAGGCATTTTCTGCTCGGGCATATCCCTCAGCCCGAGCTAACAGATCGGTAAAGTTCCTGGGGTAGTTCTTCTCTAGGAAGAACAGTAAATCATTTTTCTGAAGATCACCCTTAAGTGCAGCCATTGCAATAGACTGGTCCAGGTTCTGGACCTCCAATGCAGCAGCATTAAATCGAGTGATGTAAGTCCGGATAGATTCCTCTCCTTCTTGATATCCATCAGAGAATCTAAACCTCAACGCGGACGTTGACTGCTGACGAAGTGAGCCGCAAACTGATGGCCTATCTGATCAAAGGAGAAGACCGTACCCGATTTTAATGCTAAGTACCAGTTTCTTGCTACTTTCTTTAAGGTAGATGGAAAAGCTCGGCATAAGATGGTGCTTGGTGCGCCATGGAGCAACATCATAGTCTGGAAGGCCTCCAGATGATCGATCGGATTAGAGGTTTCATCGTAGCTTTCAAATTGAGGAAGCTTGAAGTTCGGCGGAATGGACTCTTGCATAATTCGGAGAGAGAAAAGGGGGGATTGGTGCGGACGTCATTATGGTGAGCCGGGGCGACGTGGCGAAGTTCCTCAATCCGTCAATCCATCTCCTGCAGTTTCTGATCAAGGACGTCATCTCGATCGTAGATCTTGGAAGGCTTTCAACTGTAGATGAGGAAGATTTTTTTCGGAGAAGAATCATGATCCGAACAAGGATCCTCTGCTCTCTATTTTTTCTTCCCAGGGGTGACGGATATGCTAACCCAAGTGCTCTTCTTTGGGATCGGTTCCTGACATCCCGATGGTGAGTTTTCTGGTGGAATCACCGTCGGAGGCTGCAGCATGGCCTGCACCATCTCAGTGAGGCCTTGAACCCGCTGCATCAGTAGGTTAAACTGCTCCAGATCTACCATGGCCGTCGATGGAGGAGGAGGTTGAAGCGCCGACGCTGGAGTAGGAATGGGCGAGTCTGGCTTGGATTTGACGGCAGAAGCGGTAGATCTTCGGGTAGCCACCTTCTTTGGAGGCATTTCTTGGGATTGAGGGAGATGATAGAAATGGACTTTGGAGAAGAAGATCCATAGGATCAGTTGAGCATCCCTTTAAGAACAAGGATACCTTAGGAACAGAGGGCTCTTCCTCTAGCGCCAATCCTGTTGGTGCAGAATCTGGTCGACGTCGGATTGAGCTGGAGTTGAGGAAGAAGAGGTTGCCACCGGTGACCTACAAAATAAAGTCCCGTCCGAAGTCAGTGGCTCCGATAGGATCCTCCGACGATCAAGTCAGCTCTTCTGACCAGCAGAAATGGAGTGCTCAGGAAGAAGTTAGCAGAGTTTTGGGAAGGAGAAGAGAGCTTAGAGAAAATGTATCTGGAGGATCTCTTTTTGTAGACGAAGCCCATAGCAGACTGATAGTGACAGCCATAACTGTCCGATAGTGGACCGCTCGGAACTGCATGGGGTTTGCTACGGAGAGGGAGATGTGTTGTCTATAGCAGACTGATGCGTCCGTTCGTCAAGATTTAATAGTCGAAGTTGGTAGGAAGCAGGCATTGGTTGGTGAAAAACTTTGACATATATCAATTCTAGAGGAGTTCGGACTCCTAAAAAAAATACAGCTACAGAGGATCATCCGAGAGGAATAATAGCTAAAATTTGAAAGTAATCTACTAGAAGAATCTAACTAAAGGAGAAGTCCAAAAGGTGTTTGGCTCATGGAGGTATCCGATAAAAGAAGAAGTCCGAAAGGAGTTTGGCTCCTGAAGGAATCCGATTAAAGGAGAAGTTCGGAGGAATCTGATTGAAGGAGAAGTCCGGAAGAAGTTCGACTCATGGAGGAAACCGATTGAAGGAGAAGTCCGAAAGGAGTTTGGCCGTTGGAGGAGTTCTGCCGTTCGACTAAGGTTCGACCGCTGAAGGAGTTCGGCTGGACGTTGGAGAAGTTTGGCTGCTAAAGAAGTTCGGCCGGAGTTCGACCGTTAGAGAAAGAATTTTCGATCGAAGCTCTTTCGTGATTATCAGTTGCATTAGCTTAAGCATCAAATTGGACTTTGACGGAAGTGAAATTTATCCCCAACAATAATTATGGCAGAAGAGAACAAAAAAAATTCAACACTAATATATAAAAATATTAAAAAATATAAGATGATAAAATTAATAAAATTAATTTAAAATATTAGTTTTAAAAAATATTTATTTATCTATAACAGCGCTATTCACATAAAATTACCGAATTTCTATTTTTAGAAATATTTTTTTATTCAAAAAACTATTAAAACATTTTTTACGTAATACCAAGCACGCCTATAGCTAAATTCTAGGACGACTCTATGTTGAGATTCGTGCATGTTTTGCGCGCTCAAATTATATTTAACTTGCTTTATTTTCTTTGCAGGAATTGCTAATGCCGTTCCCCTCTCCCTCGTTCTCCGGTCCTGCATCAAACCCTCTCTTTGCGATCCGACCTTCCTCGCTCTACAAGAGGGGAAGCAAGGAATCCATTCTGCCCGATCGAAGAAGCCGAGATTCTTGCTTGCCAAGTGGGCTCTGAAACCCTAGAGCGATTCATGGTTGTGATTTCCGATTTTTTTCGACGTTCCTTACGGCTCTGAAACATGGATTTTGGGCCGCGGACACACAACAACCATTTAATTTTGGTTGTGAATTCTCTAACCGGGTGCGGTTTTGTTCTTGACGCTGTTTTCTTGATGATCTTTAAGTTCTCCTCTATGTTCTCTTGAACCATGTTTCCTTCTTGCTTGTGATTTGGTGCTTAAATTGTGTTCTCCAACACAGAGGAGCAAAAAACCCTAATCTGTTGGTTAATGATTTGTTGCGAATCTTGTTCATTAGATGTTGCGGACTCTTCTTGCTGCTGTTTTGTTGGTAATATACGAATCTTTTTGTTGCATGGTGAAGTTCAGGACAGGTCTGTTTCCGAGGGAAGTAATAAATTTGTTGTCTTATTCTTTTGTTTCTGGTCACTGTATTATGGATTGATGTGCTAGGTGGTGAGGATGTTGGCTCCTTCAAGGAAGAGGCTGATGAGGGACTTCAAGCGGCTGCAGCAGGCCCCCCTCTAGGTACCAGTGCTGTTCCCCAGGACAACAACACCATGCTTTGGAATGCTGTTATTTTCGGGTGCGTATGGAAGGAACAATATCATTTCATTCCACATTGTTATAATTTTGTGTATTTTCACATTTTGCTCAAACTTCTTGCCTGTGTTTTGAATTGCGGTCCTGAAGACATATCTTGGGATGGAGGCATGACTATTCAGCTCCTCAAATATTGTTTCCAATGAATATGCGAGGCACAAGCATCATTCTTATCAATTACATCTTGTTGTTGTCCTAATAAATCTTTGTTTAGATTGATTCCAATAGTTTGTTTGCTAAGTTCACATTTTAGATTATAGGGGTAAAGACATTTTAATATTATTTTGTTCTGAAACATGCTACTTTTTTGTTTGTTTGTTAAAGCCATTCAAGGAGTAATGGCATTATTTGCTAATTGCTTACCACCGATTCTGGTTTTAGTTCCTTCAGTTTCAGTTGTTAGACCTCATTGTGATTTAGGTTTGCTGGAACACGTATATGTGTTCTCGATGCTTATCAGCCTAGGCAGTTAATAACTGGTTGCTTTATAGGTTTCATTTTGCTGATCATCAGATGGCAGGTTATGTAACAAGTTGATTTATTAGCTGAATTTAGTTTTGCTTCAAAAGCCATATTCTTCTGCATACTTCTGATGCCTCTTGACATCTTTCTATACAGAGTAGATTGTATATTGGTGGCCTGTGTTACAGAACTATTTGATTATTGATTCTCATAAATTAATGCGAGGACCCATATCTGATAATTTTTGAAATCATTCTATGTCAAGTTGAACAGCAAAGTGGGAAGATTGAATCTTAGAGAACTGAATCATTTCTCGATTTCCAGTACTTTTTTCAGTTTTGGTTCTTTTTTGTTCAAACTTTCTTGACATATTTTCTTACTTGTTATGATTGCACCAATCTGTAGAAATTAGAATGTCTTTTGTTTAATGATCTGCTGATTGGAGAATTGGTTTTGCTGATCTTTACATAACTCTTGTCCTTTTTATACCTGAATCTGTTTTCCTTATATATTGAACATTCGAGTTTTCCAGGAACATTTAAACTTGCTCTTCAGTCAACCATCAGCTTTGTTTCAAGAATGTTCCATCCAAATAGTAAGTCTTACGTACCAATTAATTTTATCTATTTATATGAAGTTGTTGTAGGTTAGCATTTTATTTTATATATCACCAGAATATCATTGTTGGAAATGCTAAAACCATCATCTACATTGATCCTACAAAGCTACACTTGTAAAATTGAAGTTGGTTGTGTTAGCAATCTAGATTGGTGACCTGATTCTGCCCCTTTTCTGAGTCATCCGGTACATACTGCTTTCAAAACTTAAATTAGTTGATTGTTAATTCCTAAACATCAAAACATGAAGTTATGAGATTCGCTTGTTGCATGTTCAAGGTAGGATGATCTGGCAAGCTCTTCCAACTGTTTGTTTGTTGTCATAGTCTATTTTAGAGGATGAATTACTTGTATATTGTTCCTGAACCTTAATAGTTTGTTTTTTTCTGGGACTGTCATGGGAAGCTCTAAAATAGTGTCGGATTATTGAAGGCAAGATACAGTTTAAAAGAGAAAAAGCTCATACGAATGTCAAACACATAATGGATATGCAGTAACCTGTATGCTTATATTTGGGCTTATTGTTTTATGATATATATTGGTCTTTGCATTTGCTCGTTCTAATGGAGAGCAGGTTATTTATTGGTGTTGGACTGGGTTTTCAACTGAGCTTGGGAGGGTGGCCTTGCTTTGGAAACAGTGAAACACTAGTTTTAAGGTCCATTGGAGCAATAACACTTGATTTTTGTAAAACTTATGACATGCTCATACTTTTGGGTGTGCAACTTCTTGGTTTCATTTAATTACTTTGGAGAGGAATATGATGTTACTTTGCTATTTACATTGGAGATTCAAAGTGGTGTTCTAGTGCCCTTATATAATGTGAATTTAGAGATGACTAGATTGAACAATATATTCCTTTTTTCTGATTCTATAACACAAGTGTATGTTTGATTATTACAAATTATGATCTGAAATTTAGGAGCTGAAATGCTAAGTAGGTCTTTTTGCTAGAGTTTTAGATGTCTGGCAGGCTCTAATTTGATTTACAAATTGACAACAGGATGAATAAGTTTATAGATCATGTAGATATATCTTCTTGGGATAAAAACTGACTGACCTTTTCTTTTTCAAGAAAATAAACTATGAATTGACAAAGAATAAATAGTTGTGGGAGAAAATTAGTTAAGCGGCTTTTCAGTGTCTCACTTGCTTTGATTGAAAACATTGGCAGCATCCCACCAGAAAAGGAGTTTGTTCACATCAGACCAACATGGTTAGCTTCTCTAGCATGTTCCATGTGAAGCTGTTGTAGTTGTTTGGTTGGTTCAAATTATGAAATATCCAAGAGATCTTTGCTACTTTTTTCCTTTTTTTCATGTGTAAATCTTGAAGGAATTGAAATACAATAGAGCCTTTTGATGCTCCTCTGTCTGTGCTCCCCTCTGCCTATCAGACCTATCAGAAGAAACTATGATAAATGTTTACGTTCTTCAAAATGAATGATTCATTAGTTCATTCATGATCCACATAACTTTTCCTGTCTGATTTTCTCTATGATCAATTGGAGAGTTTTGTTTGTCTATTTCATTCGAGTGTTTTTCTAATTTGAGACTATCAATTATCGAGTATTTTATTGATGAATATAACCAATTTTCACCTTGATCTGACCAATGTTGTTTTGAATATATTTAGTTTATGCAGATGGAAACATTTGCTTGGATATCTTGTGGAACCAGTGGAGAGCAATTTATGATGTTGCTGCCATACTTGCATCAATCCAGGTATGCTAGAAGCCTCCATTGTTCTACCTCCTTTTTTCATACTAAAAGTTGATGCTTTTTCAAAATTACTCATTTGCGGGCGCCAAGAAATTTCTGTTCCATTATGTATATCTTCTGATGTATGCTAAATGACATTATTCTATTTTCACACATTTGCTTGTCTTATAATAATCTGATATATATATCTCTTCATGGTTTTTCATCACATAGTTGATTCTTATTGACTCCATGATGTCATGTAGATGACTTATTATGCAATCAAATTTTATTTTTTTCACTCATTATTGGAGCTCTGCCCTTTACAAAGCACTGTTATGATTACCTAGGTGAAGTTACTGTTGAACTCCTTTGGAAGCATTATTGTGTTTCTGCTAGAACAGAATACTTGCTTTGTTTATGCTGAGCTTCTTTTATATGTGGTCAGGTGCAATAGAATTCACCTCAATATGCCCAGCTTTCTAATATGATCGTCTTCCCCCCTTAAAACAATTTAGGTTCTTCCCTGTTGGAAGCTTTTTTGTTTTTGTATCTTATTCGTGTTGTCTGAGCAGATTTCAGATAAACTGAAAAAGTCCACCCTTATTGGATGACTTCTTCACTTGTGCTTCGTTATGGATGAAATTTGTATGCATAGTGCTTAATATGAACTGAACCAAATGATTCATACTGCTTTAGCAAGAACGGGGAAGTAGGTAACAGGAACTAAGGGTTCTTAGTAACGGACCAAGTTTCCTGCTGTTGTGGCAAGGTCTTCTACTATTAAGCATAAAACAACCAATCTTTAGCCCCCACATGATCAAACTTGTAAGGCCCTAAAATGCCAAACTTCTGTAGATTATGGTAGACTTTGGTTATTTGGCTTGTAACTTTGATTTCAGATATTCTTATGGTTTCTGATTTCAGACTCCGCCCCTTCTTTCCCTTTATATTGATCATTTCCGAGTCCACGGGAATCTTGGACCTTGATTGTGCCGGTTTAGTCATCATAACCTTAAAACAAGCCTGCCAGGTGTTATTTCAAGGTTTCATGGTGGGTCCCTTGCTTGTCCAAAAATCTCTGCACCAGGAATTTGGTATACCAATGCTTTGTACTGATTTTATAAGATAAAAGGGCATTATACAGTCTCAAGCATTGGTGGATCATAACTTATTCATTGAAAGGAAGTCACATAGATGGGATTTGGCTTTTTGGTTAAGGTATATCAACATATAGGTGGTGATTTTCATCTTCGGTCCACCAACCTGTCTAATCTCATCTAAATAAATCGGTCTTCATGAGGGATTTTTATAATTGATGGAGCCTCAGACATGATGGATCAGCATGCGATGTACACAGGCAGAGTTTGGGGCCCCCAGTCTGCCCTTGGTTGTACAAGCCCTGAAATCCTATCCATCTACCTTTAGTATGGTGGTAATAGTGCGGCAGGTCATGTGCTAGTCAACGTTTGCTACAAGCGTATCGGGAACAAGAAGGCCATACAATTCATGGTTAAGATGAACCAAAGAACAAAAAAAAAAGAAAAAAAAAAGGGAGGAAAAAAGAGATAAGAGTGGAGTTCTGATTTATTGCATGCTCTTCTTGGCTTTAATTTTCTATTCTCTCTCTCTCTTTCTGTGGGTGCCTGGCCCCCCTCCCTTCACTGCTCATTGGGATGCACAATCGCAGATTGCTTCCTCATCTTAATTGAAGGTGAGCTTTGGCTGAATGATAAGGTTGCTGTATTATAATCTGAAGGTCATGAGTTTAAAATACGAAAACTACTTCTTTACATGCAAGGATAAGGCTGTTTATATCTAATCTTATTTAGATCCTCTAATGATGGGAGCCTCATGCACTAGGCCACCCTTTTTAAGTCTTAATTGGGTTGGTGAGTTGGGGATAGGTATGCTAGGTAGAGGTGTATTCTATTCAACTCGGTTATAAATGAGCACAAGATTTGTTGGGAGTATTTTGACCCCCTTGAATTGAACCTCACTAATGGATTCTTCAATTTCAGTTGTTATTTTATAGTTTTTGGTCATCCATATTGATTAGAATATACTTTTACGCACTCTATGGGCAGTCATTACTCTGTGACCCGAACCCGAACTTACCTGCAAATTTGGAAGCTGCACGGATTTTCAGTGAGAACAAGAGTGAATGCAACGGAGGGTGCGTGAGATTGTAGAGCAGAGCTGGATGGTTGACTGAAACGCTTCCCTCAATAAAAATGGTGTCTGTATTTCTCAACAGCTCTGTTTTGAGGGGTTGCACTTTGAATTCTGTGTTGAAACCAGACATTTCCTCTTAACGTGATCTAGATATGTTTTGGCCCTTTATAAGAAACCACTAGTGACCGTTAACGTTCTTCCAGCTGGGATGCTTTGAGGGAGCCCTTTGGAGGTCTTTCATTATCCTCATTAGATGGGTAGGTATTGCAACCTCCCCCGCGGTTCGATGGCTGGATCGGAGGTTGGGCAAGGTGCGGAGATCCGTGCAAGCATAGTTATGGGTGCGGAATCAAGTGTGGGTGCAGGCACGAATGTAGCTTGATCCGTCAATATCTTCAGCCTGTTGGCGGACTGCGCGATGGAGGAAAGCTTGCACGACATAGTCTTGGTTGTGGCGCGGATGGAGGGAATGAGGGCAGGCCCTGCCCAGCCCAAGCGTGCCCGATCCAGTGAATTTGATGCGGACAGAGAAGCCCAAGAGCAAGGAGAAAGGTCCTCTTGAAGGCAAAAAAAGAACGATTCTCTACAATTAGAGCAAAGGAAAAGGCTCCAATCTATCCGGAGTCTCAGATGGAGGTGGCTGGTGCTCCACAGGAGTCGGAGGTCTTTATTTTTTGTCGGAACCTCAGGAGATGGGAGATTGAGTGTGGCTCCAGAGGATGTTGAGGTAATGGAGATAGAGCACCCTAAGCAGGAGATGGTGCATGACTCAGACCATGAGGAGGCTGTGGTCCAGCTGAGGCAGGTCATCCAGGGAGAGGAAGGGAGACTAACAGATGGGAGACCTTCGATCGGAGGATGACACTCAGATGGAGGGGGTCATGGGATTTGACCCACCCCCATACCACTCTTCGCAATGAGAGTATTGATCTGGAACATCCGAGAGGCGGGGAAGCCCTCCTTCCGAACGATGCTTGGAAGACTTATCCAGCAATATAGTACTGATATTTGTATCCTTCTTGAGACACGACTATCGAGAAGGAGCCTTGATCGAGCCAGGAGATGGATTGCGCCATCATGATGTTCTTATGCCATAGAGTCTAGAGGCTTGGCTAGGAAAATCATGATGCTGTGGCGTCGCGGTGGTATCAGGATGGATGCTTTCCACGAATGTGAGCAATAGATTGCTTTGATCATCTCCGAGCAGATAGGATGTCCTTAACTACTATCTAAGGTGTATGCAAGCACCGACTATAGGAAGCAAAGGATCTTTTGGTCTGAGACTGCTAGACTGGTTATGCAAGGCCTACCCTCTTATTGCTGGGGACTTTAACTGCATTATAGGGCTCCATGAGAAAATGGGTGGGAGACAGCATGCTGATACCATTAACTCTAGAGAGTTAAAGGAGTTCATCAGTGACCTGGGATTGATTGATCTCGACTATATTGGCCCAAGATTTACCTAGTGCAATAATCGTCTTGAGGGTGCTAGGGTTTGGGAGAGGATTGATCGGGCCCTAAGCACCGTCGGATGGCTCCAGCGGTTTTTTGTGCATCAGATACACCATCTGTCGAGGATCGTCTCAGATCACTGCCCGCTTTTTTTCACTACTGATGGCCCTCATCTGTCCAGAGCTCCATTCAGATTTGAAAAGTTCTGGACCTTCTATCAGGGATTGTGGGGTCTAATTAGGGAGCTGTGGAGGATATCGGTTCGTGGGGATGCAAGATATTGAGTGACTTAGAGGCTAGAGTTGGCTTGACGCAGGCTCATCCATTGGAACCGGCTTAAAGTAGGCGACATCTTCAGACGACTTGAGGGGGTGGAGGCGGATATTGTAGAGCTACAAAGGAGAGAGGACCAAGAGGGTGGACTCCAGGAGCAGAACCTGCGGGAGCTTCGTCGCAAGCTCTCTGAGCACCATTCTCTCTTAAGACAGTAAGAGACTTTTTGAAGGTAGAAGTCCAGGGTGCAGTGAATCAAAGAAGGAGATCGAAATATCAGATTCTTCCATCAGTCCACGATGATCGGGAGATCTTCAAGCCATATTAGGCAGCTAAGGGACATGGATGACAGTGTTGTAGAAGACAACGATGAGATCAAAGGCCAAATTTTTTAGTTCTTCAGGTCTCATTGGACTGCCTATTTTGGTGGAAGTGATCTGCCCTAGGGGTACCGTCCTACTTATTGCATCTCTGATGAGGAGAATGAGGTCCTTTCTTATCCTGTTGCGGTTGATGAGGTGCGTGGGGCCCTTTGATCTCTTGGAAAAGACAAAGCTCTAGGGTCGGATGGCTTTCCATCTTTTTTCTTCCATCGTTATTGATCGATTATTGGTGCCGAGGTGACTGAGGCTGTACAGATGGTTTTTGAGACTAGAGGTATACCCGAGCAGTGGAAGAGGACGCTGATCATTCTCATTCCAAAGAAATCTAATGCGACTGCTCCTGGTCACTTCAGGCCTATCAGTCTCTGCACCATCCTTTACAAGGTGTGTGCGAGGGTTCTGGTTAGTTGCTTGAAATCGATCATTCCGTACTTGATCAGTCAGGAGTAGGGGGCGTTTCTCAGTGCCCATTGCATTATGGATAACATCCTGCTTGCCCAGGAGTTTATGCACGATCTTCAATGAGCTCCTGTTCGTCGGAGTTTGATGGCGATCAAACTTGATATGGAGCGTGCGTATGATCGCATGAGCTGGAGGTTTATGCGGTAGATGCTTTAGGAGTTCAGCTTCTATGGCAAGTGGATGGACTGGATTATGGACCGTGTGGAAGGCCTGAGCTTCGTCATTTCGATCAACGGCTCTCCGATCGAGTTCTTTCACTTGACCTGTGACCTCCGACAAGGATGCCCACTCTCTTTGTACTTGTTTATCTTATGTGCTGACGTCCTATCTCGTGCTCTTCAGATGGCAATCCAGGAGGGTGAGCTGGAGCCCTACTGGCCTGCCTCTGAGATGTAGCCTTTGTCACATCTCTTATTTGTAGATGATTGTTTGCTTATTGATCGGGCCTTTCTGTGCAATGCGAGGTACTTCGCATCCATGGTAGAGGCCTACTATTGGGCCTCCGGACAGTGTGTCAATCGACAGAAGTCTATCATTATCTTTAGTCCAAAGACGAAGGTCCAGGTGAAGCTCATGATTCTTGACAGGTTGGGGATCCTCGAGCAGATTCGGATTTTGACTTATCTTGGTGTCTCCATCACGGGTCAGAGATTGTGGAGGGTTGATTGCAGGCATATGGAGTAGAGGATTCAGGAGCGCCTCGATGGTTGGCAAGCTCGCTCCCTCTCTATGATGGAAAGGGTTACTCTCGTGAAGTCTGTTCTGAGCTCTATCCCGGTCTACCTTCTTGTGAATACTGTTATACCTTGCATCTACCTCAGAAATCTGGAACAGCAGTTTCGAAACTTCTTATGGAGCTCCACACAGGATGGTCACGATTTGCACCTGCTCTGTTGGAAAGTCATTTGCCAGCCTGTGAGAGAAGGGGGCTTGGGGATCTAGTCTTTGTAGCTTAGGAGGGAGATGATGTTTGCTAGGCATGCCGTAAGATTCCTCATCCAACCTGACTGTCTGTGGAGCAGGATGATGAGAGCTCGCTATGGGGCCTGGAGCCAGGGGCCCCATAGCCATGGTGGTCGTAGTTGCTCTTTTATCTGGAGGAAGATTTGGACCTACGGCCCAGCAGTAGAGGCCCAGCTTAGGTGGCTGATTGGCGATGGTATCTTGATTGATATGAGTCAGAATGCTTACATCTCCAGCCTTCCTCTCTTCCGATGGCCGACCTTTATTAGCATGGAGGTGGGTGATGACTGTCGTGTTCGTGACTTGATTACTGAGGATGGCAGAGGATGGAGGGCTCAGGGTATCTCTTGGCTTTTTGGTGGCCACCTTATGGACAGAATCCTTGCTATCCCCATCCCTATCCATCGGAGTTAGGACTTGAGAGCGTAGGGTCTGTCGTGCTGCGCCAAGGTTCCTAGCAACGAGCTTGTTTCGATGTACAGACCTGAGCCAGAGAGGAGGATTGAGGCGGCCTAGATCTGGAGAGCAGCTGTCCATCCCAAGGTTAGACTCTTCTTGTGGAAGTTGCCTGGGGTCATCTTCCGACTCGGTCCCTTCTCCAAGATAGGGGCATGAATGTGCCGACCATATGCCCAAGCTACGGGATAGAGGATGAGACGACGGAACACGCCCTTCTTCGTTATCCTAGGACGTGCGTGATTTGGCAGATGGCGGGTGGCCCACACTGGGATGTATCCTCTAGCTCTTGGCTCTCTTCTTTTCTTGGTGTGGTCCGCCATGGTTCTAGGAGGATGGCCTACATCGCCTATCAGATCTGGCTATCGAGGAATAGATTAGTCTTTGATGCTGAGATCATCTCTGCTCATCGGATGCTTGAGCGCGCCTATTTTTTGGCGGAGGAGTTCTACCGCTATGATGCTGTCAGATAATCTCTTGATGATCCGAGTTCTTAGGGCCTCCTTGCTGCTCCTGCAGCGGTCCGTACGATGCTTTTCATCTCCTAGGAGCCTCCATTCTCAGGTTTTGTCAAGATCAACTTTGATGGCAGTGTCAAAAAAAAGTAGCGGTGGTGTGGGCTATGTGATCCGGAACTATGAGGATAGGATGCTTGCAGCTGGAGGATCTTTCCTTTTTAAGCCATTTATTCCTAGTGCGGAGCTTCAGGCCATCTGGATGGGCATCACCCACGCACAACTGAGGATATGTGCGGAGAGAATCGTTGTGGAGGGCGATTTAGCTACTGTCATTGTCTGGATTCGGGATGCTGTGGAGCAGTTCACTGTCCATCCATTGATTCATGATATTCGAAAGTCTCTTCATCATTTCTCCATGACTATCGTTAGGTATGTCTACTGGAAGGCGAACAACGCTACTGATTAGATGGCATCCTTCGTTGCCGATCACATTGGTGAATAGTCCTAACATCTTGATCAGGAGTATCCTAGAGCTCTATATGACATTTTGTATTCTGATCTTTTGGGTTGCACTCACACAAGAATTATGTGATTGCCCGCTTGTATCAAAAAAATAATAAAAAATATATTGTAGCTATTTTGTATTAGCTATTAGTACCTGTTGACGCAGAAACTTGTCGTCGCCAGAGTTGAGGTTGAAGAGGCTGCCGCCGGAGACCTGCAAAACAAAGTCTCGCTCGGAACCGGTGGGGGTGGCTCCGGCAAGACCCTCCGACGCTCAAGTTAGTTCCTGTCAACAGGAATGGAGTGCTCGATAGAGTATAGAGGAGAAGAAAAGGGTTTTCAGAACCTGGCTTCAGTGTATTCGGAGGGTCCTTTTATAGAGGGAGCTTGTTGTAACCGCCTTGGTTAATGGGCGTGGTAACTGTCTTGATCAATGCCGGTCGTTATTGCCGATAAGTGTCGATCATTATTGTTGTGTAACCGTAGCGAGATTGCCTGTAGGAATCCATCATAAGGAGTTTGGCCATTGAGAAGCTCGTCCATTGAAAAAGCCTATAGGAAGTCCGGCTTCCGTAGAAACTCGGTTCGAGAGGAGGTTTTGGGGAAGTTCGGCTCCCGCAGGGGTCTGGCTGAAGCCCGGTCGCTGGGAGTCCGAAGGAGTTCGGCCGTCAGGCAGTTCGGCCGGCAGTAGGAATTCGGCCCGGAGCCTGGGCGCTGAGTTTGGCCGCTGGGCAGGAGTTCGGGGAGCTCGGCCGCTAAGAGGGTTGGAACAAGCTCGGCCGCCGGTGGCTCGACCAAAGCTCTGCCGCTTGGAGTCCAAAGGGGCTCGGGCAATATGTAGTTCGGCCGCTTGAGGAGTTCGGCCGCTAGGAGTCTGAAGGAGCTCGGTCGATAAGTAGTTCGGCTAGGACGCGTCCGCTGAAGTTTTTCCGCATTGACCACATCAGGCTGAGGACCGAACTTGACTTTGGCAGGAGCGGGATTTATCCCCAACAGTACCTATACAATATTAGGAGATACAGTTGTGTTTTCAAATTTGTCGTAACAACCTTTATTTCCAAACAAGAACTTCATTGAGAGTCAATTTTATTGTTACTTTGTCGCAACTTCAAAAGTTAAGCATTCAATTTTTCTATGCTCCCACTCAATCAACTTTTCCCTTCAGCAACATATGGTTTACCAAACTCTTGTTCCGCTTTAATACTACCAATGTTTCATGTTTTCCTTTCTCCCTTCAACTTGCTTGAATCTGTTAGATTGTTGTAATGTGTTGAGTTGCGACCTGTTGTAATTTGTTGAATCCGTCGGACCTGCATCCTAAGTAACCCATCCTAATAGTGCCATATTGACATTGGATCCTTGTACGGTGGGCGTATTTGTATTTGGACAAATTGGAATTTTAGTGTCACCAGGCTTGTCTGCTTGAATACACGCGTGTTTTCAAGCATTTGCTCAAAAGGCTTCCAAAACTCGGTGAAGTTGGAGGATCGCATGATTTCCCAGGGAGAACGTGCCTACAAATGTCAGTGAGAGAGAAGAGCTTTATTTCTCTGTTTTTGGAGAGATTAAAAGGTGAGAGAGCTCTTGAGTCTTGCCTTCATGTCTTTTCTTTTTAAGTAGCCAAACTGGAGATTTTACTCTCCGCTTTCATTCTCTTGTATTTTCTCCAAGAATATATTCTCGATCCGAACAGACTGCAAGAGACGCAAGGACGAGTAATTCATTCAGCTTCCTGTAACAGAGAGAGTTGATGCCCCAAGCAGTCAAGAGGTCACGAGAATGGTTCTTTAAAATGCCCCTTTCATAATCGTACAAGTAGTACCACATCACTGGTTCACACACGGAGAGTCATCTATATTTGCATTCTCAGCATACGTGAGTGCATTGTAGGTCAAGCAAGAGTTTACACCGAGCGAGGTGCCGTCCAAAACGGCTTTGAGGTTCGTGCATGAAAAGTGATCGTTGCCATCTGAAGCCATCAATGACAAATCATCTTACATCTAGGAATCTCAAAGCCATCCACGGACAGCATCTGAGCATAATTTCTTTTCTTTTTTTTTTTGAGTTGTTTTCATTTCATTCTCGACCTAAACCTCACTCAAGATGCATCGTCTCTTGTTCTACCCTATAGATAGACCGTCATAATTAAGTCATCCTGGGGAAACTCGGGTGGTGCAGCCCTACGCGCGCCATCCGTGATGATTGGCTCACGTGGAATCGAACGCGCGTGAGCTAAATCACTACGGGCGGTGGGCGCGGGTGTCCGCTGTGCACAAAGAATTTCCCCCGACCCGAGCATACTTGGCGAGTCATCCGTTGGGGGGTGAACTAGTTTTGGATGAGGTAATGTCTGCGCGCCGGCGCGCGTATTCTTGAGCTGAACGACCAAAAGGGACGGTTTTAATAGGGCAGTTCTAATGGTAGATCCATCTGAATCCATCCCCCCCGGCAGCAAAACAGGAACTAAGAAATAATAAGGTAGAGACAGAGGATTATTGTTTTTAAAGAAACAAAAAAAAAAAAAAAAAAAAAGGAAACAAAGATAGAATTATTTGTTACTTGATGATGACCTGCTGTCCCTTCAACCAACTCGGACTGTGATCCATAAATACAGACCAGTGTGGATGCGTCCACCTAGCATACTTGGACTGCGAAGAACAGTTAGAGCGCATGTGCCTATGTGCTCGTGTCGGCACATACAAGAATCCTTGAAACGAATAAAAGACTCCGTGGATCGTCCAACAGCATGCATTTGTTTCTCTCCCATCGCCATCGCATCCACTCAAGAAACAAAGAATCCATTCAATATTCCTTCCATGTTCTTTCTGATGTTGATAGATATATAGATATTACATGATATTCGGGTCCAATCGGAGGCAGCCACTACACCACCGGATACCTATGGATGCATTCCTTCCATGGATTGTCCGGATCCATCCCGGAGTCTCTCAACGCCCTCCACGCCACACTGCAGGCCTTGAACCCCGTCCCGAACGCCAGCATCCACACCCTATCTCCCTTCTTTATCCTGCCCTTGGCCTCGAAGTAGGCCAGCTCGTAGAACACCAAGCTGCTCGACGTGTTCCCGAAGCGGTGCAGGCACATCCGGGCCGGCTCCGTCACGCCGTGGTCGAACCGCATGATCTTCCCCACCGCGTCGATCACCGCCTTCCCGCCGGCGTGTATGCACATGTGCTCGAACGCCTTGGTGAAGTCCGGCACGTGCACCGCCTTGCGGTCACCGGCCATGAACGACCTCGTCACGTTGTAGACGTACCGTAGAAGCTCGGAGACCGGGAGGACTTGGGGGGCGAGGGTGGAGATGTGGCCCTTGAGACCGGCGCCGGCCACCCGGACCAAGTCCTTGGTGAGAGCGACACCCACGTTGCCGTCCTCGTCCTCCATCTGGACGGCGGCGTTGTAGGCCGCGTCGTCGGCGCCGTGGTGAGTGCGGAGGGTGCGGACCAGCTCCATCTTGGCGGCGCCCAGCCGGGAGGGGTCGCTGGTGACGAGCGCCGCGGCGGTCCCCGCCCGGAAGATGCAGTTGGTCACCAGCATGTGGCGGTTGTCGCCGAAGTACCAGTTGAGGCTGGTGCTCTCGGTGACGACTATGAGAGCGTAGCCAACACGGCGGCGAAGGATCTTGGCGGCGAGCTCGATGGACATGGTGCCAGCGCTGCAGCCCATGCCGGCAAGGTTGAATGTCTTGACGGAGGGGGCGAGCTTGAAGCGGTGGACGATGAGGGAGGAGAAGGAGGGGGAGGGGGCGAACATGCTGCAGGCGACGATCAGGACGGTGATACGGGAAGGTTCGACGGCGGTCTTGGCGAGGAGGGAGGCCACGGAGGAGAACATGCCCTCCTCGGCCTCGAGGAGGGCGTGCCTGAACTGGGCACCGTAGTCGGTCTGGAAGAGAAAGAGCGGGGCGTATGTCTCGTCCCCAAGGCCGGACTTGCGGTAGATGGCGCGCATGAACTCCTCGCTGCTCGGGGAGAAGCGGCGGCTGCGGAGGCCGACGTACTCGCACACCTCCAAGCTGCACCGCCGGTCGTGGTCTGGCTTGAAGCAGGTGTAGTCGAGGAGGAGGACGGGGAGGGGCCGGGTCGACAGATAGGCGACGACGAGGGCGACGGTGGCGCACCAGAGGAGGGAGATGACGACCACCTTGTGCTCCAAGAGAAAGAGAAGCGCGTCC
Organism: Cocos nucifera; assembly: GCA_006176705.1. Classification (NCBI taxonomy): domain Eukaryota; kingdom Viridiplantae; phylum Streptophyta; class Magnoliopsida; order Arecales; family Arecaceae; genus Cocos; species Cocos nucifera. The sequence continues at coordinate 2,083,732 of QRFJ01000047.1, forward strand.
GGGTTCAGCAGTGAACTCGGGATGGAAGGAATCATAGTGTGGATGATTATGGTCAGTGCTAACAGGGTGAACATGGAGATCCTGAGGAACTGGATTGTAGATCTCATGGTTAATTACTTGCTTTACACGAGAGAGAGAGAGAGAGAGAGAGAGAGAGAGAGCGGGAGGGTGGTGTATGGCAATGGCACTGGCTTTATAAGAGACCAGAGGCACAGGTGATGGGAAGCGAGGGGTATGGCATGGAGGAGCATTAAAGAGGGGATTGGCGGAGCCGTTCTGTTGCGATTGATGGAGCTGACCCAACGGAGTTCGAGTAAAGAGCAGGTGGAACAGCAAGTGGTGTGAATGAGCGTACATGGGCCAGCATGCGTTATGGAGGAGAAATTATTAGGTGGACCGGGTCACGGTTGGAATTTTAATGGATGCGTACGGTTGGTTTAAGAAAGGTGGGATGGCGGGCGGCTGGAATTGCGAGTCGAGGGGCTAGCCTGACATCACGTACTATAGTTTACGGGCTCGGGTTTTATCATTCGCGCGGAAGGATGATTGATCTTCTTTGGCAAGATGATGCGTTGCATAGCTTTCAAGACAATACATCACTTTCATAGTCTATGCTGTGGATAGAACGAAGCATTTTGAAAATTGTGCAAAACACACTCCAATCATTCATCTTACGATAAAAAATCTTCTTATATATATATATATATATATATATTAAAAATTTGCTTCAAGGATGAATTATCTATGGTACAGAGTCTTTTTTGCTTACAACACAACAGACGAAATCTAGTGAGCGGTCGTAAGCTGGTGCGGGAGCATGTGGAAATAGACTATAACACGCCATTCCTCCCATAAATACTTCACGTGTGTAACACGCTTGCACTGCAATAGGAACGTTCGGATAGCCCAATTTCGCAATCGCCGTATCCTAATTGCACAGTGCCAGACGAAACCAAAAACAAAAAAAAAACAAAAACAAAAACAAAAAATCACTGTACTGGAATAGTGTGAAATGTTTGATGGAACTGGATTTGGCCCACAGGCCTTGGATTTAATTGGACTCAACTACTCCTCTTAAGTGGTATGCAACTCTATAGGCTATGGCTTGGACTTATACGACAAGGAGGCACGAACCACGGTGGATTTGGACCAGCAAATTATTTCATGCGAATTACAGTATTAGATTTTATTATATTTGTTCAAGTATAGTGGGGCGGATTCAATTATCAAAGATTTTTTTTTTCTTTTCTTTTAAAAGAATAAACGCTAGGATTGCAATTCAGTTCGTCTAGATGCCATGCTACTACATTCATGGGTTGAGGTGGGATTGTTTTGGACGGTACCCGTTGGTTTATGTGAATACAATAATTATTACGAAATCTTGGCTTGAGGATATGCATTTAAAAACTACTGGTATCATATTTAAATGTGCTATTAGACTATGACCTATTCCTTAGGATCTTTACTTGGTTAAAATATTGGTAAGATAATTCTTATTTGGTACATTATTATGATATTATAACATATATATGATAATTACTAATATAATACATTATTTATTATATATTATGTTATTTATCATATATTAGTTATATTCACATAATTAAGTAAAATTTGGTATATATAATATAAATAGTACAAATATAAAAATTATTATACCGATAAAATAGAATATACAATTATGTTGATTGAATATAGTAAAATTATTTAATCATTTCTTTATCATTGCCGTTATATATTATAGAAAATCTCCTTTAAAATATTCAGTATATATTTATACCCGGTTATTTATTCGTAGATTGTAAATCTCATTCATATATTGGATAATTCATCTACTAGAAATATAATGTAAAGTAGATCTTAATATGGTAAAGCCAGCAGTAAGAAAATACCCGTGCACCAATTAAAACAATTAAAACAATAGAATAATGTAGTAGTTACAAATAAAGATGAAATCAAAGGAATAACTCAAGAGAGGGAGGGGAAAAAAAAATCAAACCTAGGATAATGAACAATTAAATCCAAGGGCAGCTTAATTTTGGTAGTATTTGGTAAACTCTTAAACAAAGCATTATACAAATCAAACAATATATTTTAACAAAAGTGGTATCTTACTTTCAACAAAGAGGGGGAACAATAGAAACATGAGTATGAAAATAAGAGTAATTCACATACATAGTTTGAAATAGAAAATTTTTAATTTTAGTTAAGAAAAATTAGAGTGGAGCAAATATTTGTTCAGTAAAAAATTTATTCAATTACTTAGAAATCCTATAAAAAATATATTTGATGTATTATTATTTTTCTTATTCATATGTGATTATTTTTTTCCGCTCTTATGAAAACCTCAAAAACATGAACCAATTATACTGAAAGTAATCCAGGCAAATATTTTCCCTTGAAAACATGTAAAGTGCCTCAAAAATAATTATATTTTAAATATATATTTAAATAAATATTTCAAATATAAATTTATTTTACATCAAGTGCATTATATATTATAAAATTAATTTTAAAAAATATATATACTTCATGTTCAGTTAAATAGTGGTCACTAAGTAGGGCTGAAACTGGATTAGATAATTAGCATATCCATATTCATATTTATTTTATCTAATAAATATAAATATGGATACGTATGGATATTATTCGAATACAAAAATTGATATGCACATTTATTTTAAACGGATACGGATATAATTCGGATACTAGAAGTATGTATATAATTTAGATAATTAAATTTTATAACTATAGAATCAAATATATTACTAAATAAATGATAAATCAAGTTAATTATATATTTATATAATTATATATTTTTTAAAAAAAAATTAATAAATATTATAAAAAAATATATAGAATTATATATAGATTCGAATATGTGAATATGGATTGGATAGTTGTCAATCTATATTCATATTCATTTTTTTTTTTTGATGAAAATGAATATAGATATAAATATTAATCAAATTTTTAAATTTTTATTTATATTTAAAATAATTTAAATATAAAAATAAATTAAATAAATAATACTCATATTATTTTTATCCCGACACATGCGCATTTACTACGCTAAAAACTCGGAGCACCAGCGTAGGCGAGGAGTGCGGGCGATCATATCGCCGGGACGGACTGGACCACACAATGCCGGCTATCCAAAAGATAGCACTCGAGTGAAAACTCGTGCATCTGCGGGTAAAACGTTGCCGCCCACAGGTCCATGCAATGTCGTGCAAGGACAATGAAGGCAAATGCTATGTTCCCCAATGACAACGCTGGATGTCCTACGAACTAGCCTCTTTTTCATTGTAAATTTTTCGTTCACTATTTAAATCTTAGATTTGCATGTGATTAATTATCTGTTTGCAGTATTGTCACCTTGTTCTGTCAAGTATTATAGAATTTATGAAATGTTGGGCAAATGATAGAAACATAATTTTAACTTGTGCTGCTGGGAAATGGCCAACATGCCAGCTAGTTTCAATGGCCAACGATAATGTTAGGCTCTTGATGATGCTCCGGAGTGTTCGGGTTGTGTGAAAGAATAACTCATCTTTTTTTCACAATATCAATTATTAGATCGTCCAATAGCTGCTGCTTCGAGAGCTATGCAGAAGAATGAAAGAAAGAGATTCGGCTACCTTAGAAATCATGAAAGGAGATTAATTATTCAAACTTGCTCTGCATGCAATGAGATCCATGCTCTTGGACACCCAGCATGTAAAGGTTTTGACCTTTGGTGCATCTCGGTGCTGCGCTTGACGGCATCAGAGCCCGGGTGGTTCCTACACGGCATCTCTCTCTCTCTAGCTAACAAGTTTGAGGTCCGTATGCGAGGCATACTCAGTTTCGGCTGCTCACGCCCATACTTCATGCCACCAGGTGAAGGTACGCAGTAGATGATGATGTTGATGGTGTAGAAAATTGGAAGCGATACGTAGAATAGGTGAATAAGAGCGTGGCATATGTATTGCACGTGACCTAGTTAAGCTTTGAGTGTGCGAAATTTTGAAGTGTGCTAGGTGATGTGGCTGGATTGGTGGCTTGTAAGTTGTGACCGTTGCCAATCAGACCGGCCAACCAATAATAATGTGCTGCATGTACGCTAAATCAAAGCATACTAAAGATAGTTAAAGGCTATTAAGGAAGGCAATTATAGCTTGGTGCACTATAATAATGTATGCTGCAGGACGATTACAGCTCATCCTGTATATTTGGATGATTAATGACATGTTCGTCCTTTCTGTACATCTGCACTTCTACACAAACGGGACCAGAGGGGCCTCCACATACGTTCATTCTTACTCCATTCCACTTTATGTAGCTCATGCTCTCTGATTTCTATTATTCCACCTAACTTTGGCATTGAAGGATCTTCCATCACAACATTTGGTGTTTCTCTTTTCCATTCGCAGGTCGGACCTTTCAATCCAAGCAGATCACCAGCTGACAAATTGTCATTCGCGAGTTCATCAAGCTTTGTCATGTTGGATTTTGGCAACAACATCAGGAAATGCAGGCACTAGAAAGCAGACGTGCCGCAAGAATGGCATGTAATAGAATAGGAAAATTTCCCCGCATGAGATGGGCTAGGTTGGGTGTTAATTTCGGATTGCAATTGGTGGCTTATAGATTTCGGCGGTTTCATCTTGTGCTAGTGGTTGACAACCAATAATTTTAAACAGATCCAGCCTAGAGCCCAATAATTTTCTCTTTTATCTCTTTGTACACCACATGCGATATAGAAAAAATATATCATTCTATTTAATTGGACCACGTAGCCACTGCTTTTCAATTTATATTTAATATCTGTAGTTTTTTTTCATTTAAAATTTTGGATGACAAAAATGCTCCTCCTTTTCTAAAAAATCATGGCATCCTATGTCCATATTATGACATCCTATAATAAAATTATGATTTTGTGCATACGATGTTATAATTTTCTTTCAAAAATTATAAAAATAAAATAATATTTTTATCATTGAAAAGTTTTAATATGTATTTAATGCTTTCAGTTTAATTTTTCATTTGAAATTTTAAATAATGAAAATGCCCTTCACTTCTGAAAAAATTATGACATCCTATACTATATTATGACATTCTGTGGTCAAATTATGACTTCCTACATGTGATATTATAATTTAGCTACAGAATATCATAAAAAAAGAAGGAATATTTTTATTATTTAAAAATTTTAAAAAATTTTAATGATGAAAATGTTCTTTCTTTTTTATGATTTTTGAAAGAAAATTATGACATCCTTTGCAAGAAGTCATAATTTGACCATAGGATGTCATAATATGGCATAGGATGTCATAATTTTATTGTAGGATATTATAATATAGACATAAAATATCATAATTTTTTAGAAGAGAAGACTCATTTTTGTCATTCAAAATTTTCAAAAAGCAAAACTGCAGACATTAAATGCATGTTGGAAGCGATTGCTATATGATCCAATCAGATGGAGCAGTGTATTTTTGCTCCACTGCATGCGGTGTACAAAGAATTTCTCATCTTCATCCACAAGAATAGGCTTTTGAAGGTTAACTTAGTGGCCCATTTTGGTAGGCGGCTATGTCTAGGTAAATCAAGATCTCCCTTTGTCTCTCACCACGAGGAAATTGGATAAATTTTGAGAAGTGTCAAGATATTTCATGATCTCAACCAATGTATAAGACCTGGAATATGGGCATCATGGCTGATATAGTTGTTGCTGCAAGGCTTCGAAGGTTGATGTAGGGTCATGCTAGAGAATTGATTGAGGCCAGGTCGATGAAGACTTTGGATTGGTATGCAAAGAAGTACCAAAATAGATGGGGTATCCTTAGAGCTATCAAAATGGGCCGGTTTGTCCTGACCTACCTCTAAACGAGACAGGATGGGCTAGTCCGTTTAACTGGCGGATTGAAAAAATTCTAACCCGACCCGATCCGCCATGGGTTGTGGGTTAAACGGAGCAATCCATTAAAACTCAAAAAAAAAAAAAAAAGTGGGGACCGAGCAGGAAGGCCGGGAGGGGCAGGGGACGGAGGGGTGAGCGGGGAGGGACGGGGGATGGGGGTGCGAGCGAGGAGGGATGGGGCAGCCAGAGGGAGAGGCGGCCCAGGGAGGGGGGTGGCGGGGGTTAGGGAGTGAGCGGAGAGGGGCAGTCGGGTGGAGCACCGAGAGGGAGAGGCGGGTCAAGGGGAGGGGGCCATGAACCCATAACCCAAATGGAGTGGATTATTTAATTAACCTGCTTTTAAATGGATTGCTAAAACATGAACCCAACCCACCCCATTTATATGGTCGGGTAGGCCAACCCGATGGACCCAACCCAAATTAACAGCTCTAGGTATCCTTCGATTTAGGACGCTCCGATACTAAAATCAACCAGAGTCTTGAGAACAAATAATGAAAATAGGAAAGTAGAAAGCAAGAAAAATAAATTTGAATGGAGAGAATTAGAATTCGATCTTCCTTTAGTAGAAAAGTCAAAAGTAGATTTTAGTAGAGTGTTGACTCTATGATTCTTAAACCTATCCTCCAAAAGTATACCCTGCCCTTCTATTTATAGATATGATTTGCTTAGACCGTTAGGTTGTTTGAGAAGTTTGTTAGATTGTATAACAGAATAGCCAGCTACGTGGCGATTATGGGATGTTTGCCTATATGGAGATTAGTCGTAGCATAGTTGAAAGATAGTTGCGACATAGTTGAAGAATAGCAAGTACTCTTGTCAAAGATCAACTATTATATTGACAAGTCGGTGGTAATCCGATCTTGCTGCACTGGCAATATTGATACTAACCCGATCTCAGCATGAAATAGTGCTTATGGGCATGTCGGTCGGAACTAGATCTTAAAATAGAATGCTAATGGGCAGTGTTAAACAGATCTCGTTTATTCGATAGGACGGTAGAAGACCGATCTTAGCCTGGAGTAGGGCTGATTTGTCTTAGCAGTATTTATGAACCATCAAATCATTTGATGTGGCTACAAGGGTGGTAAATTACTGACATCATCTATATAAATAGGTAAGATACCATAGATCGGCATCCTGTTGATGTAAGTCAATGTCATAGCATGAAGTTAACAGAGACTCCAGATCGGTATTAAACCAATTTGAACCAGAAACAACCTATATCAAGTTATCATCAGAATACTGCCGGATGAATGACCTTCTTGATGTTGCCACGTGGTTAGGAGTGATTTGCTGTACCAACAATAATAAAGCTGGGATTTAATCATTATTTTTAGAAAATTGATCTGGATATTACAAACAATAAAAAACATGAGTCAGTATGTTGATATTATATCATCAAATATCTCAAGATATATCATTCTACATCCATTCGGATAATAAGGACTGAGGTTTTAGATATAGTGTTGGCCGATATCCGGTACCAAGTCCAAGTCGACGTGTCGCCTGAGATGGAAACTGATCGCGGTTGTATCCTTGGTATGGAAGAAGGATTCACCTTCCTTCGCTCTCATCCACCATGTATATTGCAGAGTGCTCCGAATTCCATCATTCATCCACCTGCATGGAGCTCAGAGCGATCTTGGATGATTCAACAATGGATAGGCATGAAGGAAGATGAATCCTTCCTCCACGCAAATGCGATAGAAACCATGTTTGAGAATGGACTGAGACACCAAAGATTTCTTTTCAAGATTTTCCATCACATGGTAGTTAGGGCTGGAAGTGGGCCGGGCCGAGTTTTATCCTTATCCGAGCCCGGCTTGAATTTTTTTTCAGGCTTTAGGCCGGGCTTAGGCTCGAAATTTTTTAAACATTTCAAGCTCGAGCTCGGCCCGAACCCGATTGGGCCAGGCCCGCAAGGGTGGGGTGCGAAGGTGGAGGGTGCCGTGGGGGGGGGTGCAGGCGCTGGGGTTCGCGAGGGAGGAAGGGGGTTTTGCGAGGAGGGGGGTGGAGAAGGGTTTTGTGAGGGAGGGAGAGGGAGGAGAGGGGTTCGCAAGGGAGGGAGGATCGAGGGAGGGCAAGGGTGGTTTCACGAGGGAGGGAGGGCGGAGGGGGGATTTGCGGGCGATCGGGATAGGGCGGAAGAGTGGGGAGAGGGTGGGGGAAGGAGGTGTTGTTTTGGACTGTAATCAGGCCCGGGTTTGGGTCGGACTCAGGTCGGGCCAAAGACAGGCCCGAGCTCAATCCGAAAATAATATTGGCTCTATTCTTTTGTCCCGAATCCGACCTAAATAATCTCGGACCGAGTCCGAAGCCGGTCTGAGCCCACTTCCAGCCCTAATGGCAACACTTATTGTCCATCATATTGTGAGCTTTATGCTTGAATGGTCGTTTCAGCGTGGACGAAGTCCGTGTAGGATTTGGAAGGCGGAAGGCCTAATGCAAGTTTGTTACCAAAAGTATCAGCTCTTTACATTTAGCAAGGCTTCTAAAAGCCCGGTCAAAAGGGTCCCTAAAATATTTATCCAGTCCACGTTTGTGCGCCGGCTAAATCGTTCTTAAAGTCGCTTAATTAATTGTATATATTTTCGTAAGTCATGGGGCATATAACCAATCGCAGTTTGATTAAATCACATTACAACTTTCTACATTATTTCGTGTATAATGTTTTGAAACATCAATACAACCTCATGCTTTATGACCTACTGCTCTACGTACCATAAGTGCAAAGCTGCAATCGAGCACTGGGCTCGATATAAATAACTTAGCTGCAAGCTGTGCATGTGCGACCGGAACATCTTGTATCACCTTGATTCAAACCCATGGCTTCAACTACTTAGAGAATAGGCATAAAACTTCTGGGCTAACCGCCCTTCAGTGTTTGGACATGATAGCATGAGCAATATGCCTAACTTTACATCCATCCAAAGATTTACATTTTTTTTTTTTTTTTTTAAAAATGAATCAATGCACAGAAATTGTAATCGATGTAATACATGGTGCGCATCTACAGATTTTTTTTTCAAAAAAAAAAAAAATCCATTGAATATTAGAGGTAGTCATGAGTCATGACTTTCAGTTTGACATGTGCCATAGCTTAGCTGAACTAATTAATTAACCTGACCTCGGAGGAGTCTCCAACGTTCTATAGCTCCATCCTTTTTTTCAAATTTTTAAAATATTTTTGAACATTTATTGCTCTATATTTGAGGGTAGGTTAAAACCACTTCCTTTTTTGATCTTCTACTTCGCCTTTAAGACCAACAAAGGATCTGCACACATTTAAGAAATCTTTTGTACTAGGGTAGCAAGGGCAGGGTGTCAGTTACCTACATGAAATGCAACAATTCACAATCTATGCAATATGGTGCTGATTGCATGGTATCATATGTTTAGCAATCCTGCCAATTTGAAGACGCCAAGCTCGTGGATTTCCCATGGATTTATTCTTAGGCGTCAACCTTTTTGAGGTTCCACATATCATTTCAATTAATACTGACGGTGAAGCAACGTTGCTTTACTGAGATTTGGAAATGCCGACATGTGGTGAGCACTGTTTAGAGGGTTTGGTTTGGCTTGGAATTTTTGGAAGAGGGCCCGAGAAGAATTTTTTTGTCTTTTTTTTTTTTTTTTTTTTAGAATGCATGGAGTAAGTTCTTTCAGCATTTACAGACCAAGGTAAAAAGATAACAATCTAGACGTGGAGATATTATTTCTTACACGACATGCACCATACATGCCATCAATCACAATCACTCGTGGGCTCAAAAAATTAAGTGGCTATGATTAGTGGCAGTCACATAGTGCATACAGTGGTACGATATTTATTATCATTGCATTACAAAAGATTTGAGCCCCATGTGTGGTGCACATGGTGCAGGATATTATTACATCCGTTGCTTGCTTGTGTGTTATAATTGCCGTATGTATTTAGCAATTACACCTCGTGTCTACATGACACGCTGGTTTAGGTAGAAGTCCAGGGGCCTGCTCCATTATCCATGAACTGCATCCTTGCTGTTTGCAAACATGGGCACCAGCAAGGCGTACCACCTCCTTTTACTACATCGAATGCGTTAGACCGTCGAGGGAAGTGAAAGTTTCAAGGACTTTTATAATTCTTTTCCTTTTGAAATTAAAAAATTTAAGATTCTTTTTCCACCTTTGCTTGCAGTTCAAGTCGATGACATTAGCACTATTAAAGCTCTAGTTTGAGTATCTTGTCTCCATTGTGATAGTTGCCAATCGCAACATGGGGGCTAACCACCAATATCCTCTTTTTTTTTCAATTCGGTCATTACCATCCGCCCTGGGCCACTAGTACCGTGGCACAAGGAAAGTTGTCAAATTTAATAAGATCTAATGTTTGCACCATATTGAAGGTTGTCAATTTGTAGGCATACAATAAGCAAGAAGTACAAATGACCCATTATATTGATGCCCACGCCTTGCAGGGTTGACAAATGCATGTGAACCAAGGTGTACTGAGCTTCAGAAAAAATACATGTATTAAAACAAAGTCCTTCATGTCACCACAGAAAAACAAAGTTTTTTGCTTAATTGCAACGTTTATAAATAAATGATGAATGTTCAAGCTTAGAAGAGGAATGCATTTTAAATCACAAACATGTTCATTTTACCTCCAAGCAATGGGTCATTGTGCACCAAGGGTTCCCAAAACGAGCGACAAAAACGATACGTAGTTTATGCAAATTCGCTAACATCATCTGCCTACTCCTCACTTTCAAATATTTTAGTACATACATTTTGCTACGATGCATTTTTATAATATTTTATTATATAAAAAATTTAAAATATTATATTATATTATATATATATATTTATTTAAAATAATTTTTTATCTTTTTTTTTTTTCTTTCTCTCCTTTCTTTCTACTCCTTTGCCTCTCTCTACTTGTGGCTTCTCCATGCCCACCTTTCATGCCATCCACGGCTCCTCGGCAACCCTCCTTAGGCTCCTACTCCTGGCTCCTCTATCTTCTTTTACCTACGGCTTTTCCACAACCCCTCTCCTGCCATCCGTGGCTGCTCCGCTTGGATCCCCCCCTCGCTCGTCTCTGGCTCCTCCACTTGGATCCCCCCCTCCCTCCCTCTCTGCCCCTCCTCGGCTTCTCCATCTTCAGTAGTCCATGAAGAAAATTTTCTGAAAAAAAAAAAAAAAAAATGAAGTTAATTATGAAACTTACCATTAATTTTAACAATGAAATAATCTTAATTTTTAAAATATTTATCGCACCAATCATGCATATTAATACTTCAACCAATTGAAATCCGAGGGATCCATATTTAATTCGATGGTCTAAAATAAATAAATAGTAAATGACTAAAATATTCTTCGAAGCGTTATAACAAAATCATTACATATAAAATTATGAGCCATTTCTACCCTTTACTGTATCAGTTGAAGATAATGATACGATGGTAGCACAATTCCACATCAAAAATAGGATTAGGCCCTGTATATTCCACATGGTTCACATCAGGAAAAAATGGCCTTGTTTATTAGCTTAAATAGTGGACCTTGTTTAGAGCTGTGGAGGACAATGATAGCAATTTGTCAATTGTCGGTGCATATTTTGTATTGTAGGGATTGGAACATAGCCTAGATGGGCGACACATCACCCAGCTCTCGACTCCCACCTTGTATTGCATGTTATTCTTTGATATGGTTGCGAGATGGGTGATAGCCGTCCGTCTTCGAGACAAGCAATGTATTCTTCATCTAAACATGCACCATCTTTTGCAATGCACAACATGCATAGCAGAGGAGCCAAGATGGGTGCAGCGAAAGTAGAGACTAATTTAGTTAAAAATAGATGCAAGTTGCGGGTTAATTGGGATCCAAAAATTATCGCTAAAAATAGATGTACCTTATATTTGAGCAATGCATCATCCATGCGTTTAAAAGCTAAAAGTAAAAAGATTGATGTTGGATGGTGATGCATATATGTAACTCGATGAAAGGAGGACAACATACTCGTGTGGATTCCTAGGTTTATTATGCAAACAAACTTAAAAAAAATAAAAAAATAATCAAAGCTTGTTGGACAATCAAAATTACAATTGATGACAACATTTATTAATTTCATTATGCTCATCCCTTCGACGGAATAACAGCCATCCTCCAATTCCTCTCTGACTTACATAAGCGTGGCGCAGCTGGCATGCTAATTGTACGCACCATACCTGATCAGCTCCAATGCTCAAAAAGAAACAAAAAAACAAAACACAATTGAACGGTCTGGATTGGCTCTTACCAGCTTCTACAAGGTTCATACAATCACTGGTCGATGAAACGGTTTTAGGCTTTGAGCCGTCGGTTAAGACCAGAATATCCCATCCTCTCCGCTCGTGCATCCGGTAAATCATGGTCCATCATGTCCCAAAGGACGCCATTGCCATCTACCTTCTCTTCCAAAACGGAGATCAAATTTATCTTATTATATTTCTGGCCAATCATTTGACTGATTTTCTACCATACGAGTTTTTCCTTTCTTTTTTTTTTTTGGGTACATAAATTCATACGAATTTGATGTAGTCGCCTTCACACTTCTTTTCCGACTGAGACGTTTTTGATGAAAATAAGAAGATAAGGACTTGCTCCCTTTAAGAGCCAACCTTACCCCTTATCATTCGTTTATTTTTCAGTCATTACATCATGTGCGATGTCAGCACCAATTCAAGAAGAAGAATGACTTGGGTGACTCACCGACACCCATAATGTTTTCATACGAGTAACATATTCACCATATAAGACTTTTAAAAGCACGTTCCAAATATTAATCTACAGCAATAATTGGTAGATGCCATTCATCGCCTCATGCAAACATCAGTTGCAGCATATATAGCCAATGGAGACTCTCCAAGTAAGTTATTAAATCATGGTTTTCTCTAAAATTTCCCTCAAAGCATTGGGGATGCGCCATCACGGAATTCTACAACTACCATGTCAGATCCATCTGTTCATTATTCCTGCGCTACTTGCTGCATGGGCTGTTGTCCAGTTTTTATTATCAAATTTGTATTGGGCAGTTAGGAATCTCTTCTTGTCACTCTCATACTTGGGTGGTGGTTGGACGGTCATTCATCGTCCGGGTCCACGAAAGAACCAGCATCGGTTGAACGGTCCAGATCTCCGCTTCTCCCCCATCATTAAATATTTAACCACTCTCGGCTGCTCCAGCGAGGCGGAGGCATCTGCATCACCATCTATATATTTAAATCACCCCAAGTAGAACGGATGGAGGGATTCGAAGATGCAGTCAAATATTTTATCTTAAGCTCGCAAGCCGACACGAGGTGGGGACCATGAAAAGCCATTTAGAAAGAGAAGTAGATGGTACGCGAATAGTGTGGAGAAATTATTCCTGCACTACCTGCACCATAAGACCGTCCACTCAGCCAATAACACGACGGCTGATTCTCATGCATCCATGGGCAATAGTTAATGTTGTGGGGTGGTGCCAAGCGGGATCCCGGGGGGGGGGGGGGGGTATCGTTGGGTTCATGATGGGGTGTCCAAAATACCAGCTCACTTCTTTAAAGTCGCTTTAGTTGGAGTGCGGACCCCACACTGCCCGCGCTTTTCCGAAACCCACATTCTTTTTTCCTTCAACGATCATAAGCGACCCCTATCGTAACCCCGTCATTCCGAAACCCACTCGTATCCGACTCATCGAAGGCCATGCTCGAACTGGGGCGTGTCAGCTTGCAATTCCCATTCTGCCCCCGAAAGACCGGATGTCGTGTTGGTTGCGAATTTCTGAGAATATCACGGGGGCGGCGTCCTGTCTTCTTCTCTCGCTTTTCTTCCTCTCTCTCTCTCTCTCTCGTCTTTCTCTTTCTTTCTTTCTTTTTCCACCTTTTCTTTTCTTTCCCTTGAAGGCTTTTTGTACCCGAGCGATAGCTTCTCTCTCCTTCGCCCCACTCGCTCATCCTTGTCCCTACTCTTGGTTTTCCTTTTTTTTTTTTTGTTGCTTTTTCTGCGACGAGGATGGAGGAGAGGTAGAGAGAGCAAGGGTTGCACAACCGATTGGATTCTGCTGGTAAGCTCCAGATCTGTTCGGGTTTCGATGCTTTCTTGATCGATTTTATGGTTGTGGTTGGTGCATTGGCTCTCGGATGCAGCTAGTCTATCGTTTCGGTTTGGGCTTTCGGATGGTTTGAGCTGTGGATTTGGGGGAATTTCGGCGAATCGAGCTCGTCTTTGTGAATCTTTTTGTTCTTCCTGTGGTGCAAAGTCTGTTGGAGCTATGAATTTCGCCTTGGACAACATTTCTTTTGCTGTTTAGTGGCTTCTTGGCTGAACGCCATTGTGCTAGTGTTAATGTTAAGCGAGGGTTTTGATGCGTATCGTGAAGGCTTTATTAGTTTGTTAAATTTAGACGTAGTTACAGGGTTTCGGATGGTATGTGATCGTGCTATCATTTTGAGGTTTTTCTTGAATCCATACTGAACTACAGGAAATTGTGGATTTGCTGCTCGGATCTCACTTGTATTCAGATTTTGACTGGATCCTTCGTTTTGTAATTTTGAGCTAACAGTTAGAGCTAATGACGCGCTCAGAATGTTGAACTGAATAGCTATACACACACTATTTAGGTTATCTTCTGTCATTTCATTGTCTACAGCTAGAATTCTTTGGATCAATGTTGATATTTGTGTTAAATTATGCTGCCTGCTGTAGTCCAGTGGAATGATCTAGCTGGTTGCAGGTTCTGCGATCCAATATTTGGGTCTTGGGCGCAGAGGATCTTGGTTTTTCGCCATGGGGAAATCACCTGGGAAATGGATCAAGACATTGCTTTTTGGGAAGAAATCAGCCAGATCTCATGCAACGAAAGGAAGGGATGCTCTGGTATGCCTTTGGGTTTGTCTGCATTTTGCTTATAAATAGTGATTCTGTTTGTTTATTTCATTTAGATGATGTTTGGCATTGTTGATGGATGATTGAAACCTGTTGGCATGGATTGAAGAACTGCCGCATCTTGCATTTGCGGCCCCTTCTTTATTTTGTCAATGCCTGATTACGACTTTTTCAACAGATGACTTTAGAAGGGGAACATGTAGACTTTGCCATTTTTCCATTTCTTCATATGCTCGAGTGGGTCCAGAAATTGAACGTTGATTGCATGCCTAGAATGTCTTGGTAGTTTATGTTTAATGGAGTGTCTTAATTAAAACTGTTTAGGCATTTATTAAATGTTCAACAATTTCAAATTTTAAATCTTGATCCCATTAGATAGGAAACTGGCTATGCCAACTTATATTGCTCTGATGTGGTACGCTGAGTACACTTATCATGTATGGAGTTATCTTAACGACTTGTTTATGAGATTGGCAGTTTGCTTTTGCCAAAATTCTTGGATGAGTTGTGGTTGGGAATTAAATAAAAAAAAACTTTTTTGTTGATTTACAGTTTTGGAACATCTGTCATGAAGTGCAAAATTGAAAATGTTTATTCAGTCAATCACATGCACAACTTGCATATAAACACATTGAGAACTTACATACCTCCCCATTTTGAAGAGACGTGCTTGAAGATTGAAACCTTCTCACTCAAAAGGAAAAAAGGAACAGGCGAGTAAGAAAAGAAATGTAGCAAGATGCAACAAAAGTGTGTACCTATGTCGTGTCATGAATCCAAGATACTCCAATTTTCTTTGTTTACAACTTTACACGTGAAGTAAGGCTTAGTTAATGAACTTGGGATCATTTAATAGATATGTTCAATGACGAAAAACAAATGACATTAGCTGTCTTGTTTTGCAGAACATTTTATGACCAGGCAGAAAGAATAACATTTTCTTTTAAAAAAAATGCAGAACATGGTATAAACTATATGCTAAGCAACATGTCTTATTATTCAGGACTTGTCATCTAAGAGACTGATATGTCAAAGAATATATCTGTTTTTATTTCTTGAAATCTCAATTGCCTGTTATATTATGTCTGATTTTTGCTTAATATACACTCTCTTGGATATAAGTTAACAGTTTCTTTTGCTCTTAGAAGATGTAAATGTTCCATTTTCATGGTTGTATTCCATGGCAAACTTATACATTAAATCATCATACCTCTCCTACCCAAGTTAACATTTGAAGCATGGGAGCCCTTATTTACGTTTCATGTTTCAGTTGCAGAAATCTGTCAATGATAAAGGGTATATTGGAGGAAAAGGACCTGCTTTGGCTGGGAATTCTTCAGTAATTTCTGAACCAGTACTTGTCAGTACTGACAACAATGGAAATATCTTAAATTTAGAAAGGGGAACACCTTCCAATTTAGATGGTGATAGAGGAATGCTTTCTACCACAAGTCAGGATGCAGAGAAACAGGCATTTGCCAGATATGACACATCAAATGATCCTGAAAAACTTAGAGAAGAGCAAGCTGCTATAAAGGCACAGGCAGCTTTTCGTGGTTATCTGGTATTTTCTGGTTGGAATTGTTTTTTCTGTTGAAAATATATTATGAATCTTGCTAGTTTTTTTTGTCATTCTGCCTGAAAATCTTTATTCCATAATGATATCTGCAATTCTATTATCTGTACCGCTGTCTCGAGTATTCTACATTACTAGGTTTTGTATCCTATTTGATCAACGCCACTCTCATGCATTCGGATATATACCATAACAATATTGATTTCTATCTGAGGTAACAAGTATTCCCTGGAGCAATCATTCTTGTATCCACCTACATATGAATTGTGGGATACGTGAACCACTAGTTAGCTGGACAGAAATTATGTTGAGAGATAATGTGATAATATTAATAATTTGTTCCCGGGGATGCATGGTATTTCTTTGACCTTTCTTGAACCAGGTTTATTTCCATATTAATTGTGCATTCTGTATACTTGTTATCTGTGCTGATATCAATAGACCTTTTGTGCAGGCACGCAGAGCGTTCCGTGCATTGAAAGGTATTATTAGGCTTCAGGCCCTAATTCGTGGGCATCTGGTAAGGAGACAAGCTGTTGCAACCCTACGTGCTATGCAGGGAATTGTGAGGTTACAAGCCATGGTTCGTGGCCAAAGAGTTAGGTGTTCTAGCATTGGATTCAAAAAATATACAATGCTTGCTCAGGGAAACACTGCGGTAGCTATCCTATACTTTGTCCTTGCTTTTATTCTCTGTTACCTTAACCTCCTGCTTGTTGATTTTAATAATGTGTACAATACAGAAAGTAAAGGGAAAGCACTCAAAGTCCCATGTTGCTTTTTCTCTGCGGTAAGTCAAATTAGCAGGATTGTGAGTCATGGGGTTATTTTTAGAACTGATCCTATCAGTACCCATGACTTGATGTTGACCTTCTTTTTAATCTATTATTTTATCTGTTCCATCGCTTGTCAATTTTGATAGTGTGGTACACAGAAAGCAAGGACAACGTGCTTGTAACCCTCTAGATTCCTTTCATTCCACAGTCAGTCAGACTACTGGGTCATGGCTGAATTTGGTAACCAAGAAGTGAAGAAAGAGATGCTGGATTTAACATATTAATAAACCAAAGAAAATCTGGTGTAGAAGAAAGAAACCATCATCCAAAAATTGTCTTGATGTTGAGAATGAAGGGAGCATATCATTTCTTGTGTTTGCTTATTTCGAGAGGAGGTGAACTTCTGAGCATGTTCAATTTGGACTGGTTGTAAAATAAGGATCATTACAATGTGCCCAGAAGGGCTTGCAGTGTTGGACCTCCAGTTTGTGTCCAAATTGAAGTAATAAAAATAATTGTTAATTAAATGGTGATGGATCTTTCTGTAATGTTCTTGAGATGCATGAGAGCTTGCTGCCAAGGTTATCTGCATGCTTGGCTAGCTAAACTCTTAGGTCTAGGTTTATATTGGACATTAAAGAAAGGTTATGGAGGAGCTACTTTTATGTTCTTCTTTTCCAGTTGGACTAGTATTTTAGTTGTATTGTCTTTTTGGGTTACAGATTGTCTTTAGGGGAGTTTCAACAGTCATGGGAATTACATGTTTTGGACCGCTTTAGTTGTCTTTCGAACATAGGAGATCTATATATTATATTAGGAACAATATGCTCTTGGATAAGGTTATATACTGAAAATTAATTCTACATTTGAAATTCTATTCTTCTTTTTAATCTGCTTCTGTTTATAATACACTGCAGCCATGTTCACCCCTTTGTTATCATGTTTCCCTTTCTTCATTTTTGTGAAGGGTTCCCTTCTTTTTTTTTTTGGGTTGGTTTTTGGGGTGGGGGCGGGGGGGTGTTGGTACTATCTGTGTTATTATTATTGTTTTTTTTTTATGTTCATTCTCTTGGGGAGCTGGACCTGCTCTAAGTACATTCTTGATTTTCAATATTCTGGAATCTGTTTCATTGTTGAACCATAGTTGACGTCTGGGTTTTTCCATTTCTTTCATTTGAATTTGTTTACACATCTGCCTTCCTCACAATATAAGTTATTAATATATTTATCTAAGAATGATGCTCCATATACAAATTGAACGACATAGTGCAGTAACTACCTTATTCCATTTTCCTTAAGAACACTTGCTAGCTGCTACACTTCTTTTCAGGATGCTAAACCCTTGAATTCTTGGAAGGAGAAACTCTTGACAAATGCATTTCTTTGCAAGGCAGGTTCAAATGTGTCACTCTGTCATTTTTCCAAAATGGAAGCCATCTTATACCACAGCGAAGCCCTGAATATCTAGGCAATGCAAACTCTCTTCATTCAGTGCTTTTTCATTTTCCTTGAGTTTGACAGTTTGTGATTATGCTATGTGAAATGAATTCATGAAGGATTGTCGATGATGTTTTAACACTCCTTTTCATTGAACTGGCATTCTGTTCATTTATTTTAGGTAGTTTTTTTGACTATTCTTACCCTTCATTCATCTCCTGTAGCTTCTTTCTTCATTGCTTGTTGCAAAGCCTCTACGAGTACAATATGATCAAGGGGACCCCAATTCAGTCTTCAGCTGGTTGGAGAGATGGACATCCACTCATTTCTGGAAGCCGCTCTCACAGCCAAAAAAGGCAGAT
The DNA here is from genome assembly GCA_006176705.1 of Cocos nucifera. Lineage (NCBI taxonomy): Eukaryota > Viridiplantae > Streptophyta > Magnoliopsida > Arecales > Arecaceae > Cocos > Cocos nucifera. The sequence continues at coordinate 2,102,677 of QRFJ01000047.1, forward strand.
TCAAAATCTCAGACAAGAAGGTGCAATTATGCTATGGAAACTGAATCCGGCAGATCAAAGCGCAATGTTCGTAGGAATTCAGCTGCGAATGTTGACTCTGCTCAAACCAATGTCACATCCGAACCTGAAAAAACCAAACGCAACCTGAGAAAATTATCTGGCTCTCCTGCTGACTCAGTACGGGAACCTCCACTGACCGAACTTGAAAAGGTCAAGCGTAATCTAAGAAAGATATCTAATTCCATCACAGAGGCGTCTGACTGTCTAGAGGTTGAAACTGAGAAACCAATTCACAGTGTGAAAAAGGTGTCGAGCTCCCCTTCTGATCTTTCTGACCAAGGCCTTGATGATTCTGCTGAGAAGATAAAGAAAGATGTTATTCTGTCTCCTGATACCAAGCCTGAGGTGGAAACTGTTTTTAAATCTACAGTAGCAGAGGGACCTGCTGATACATTGCCTGTTGAGTATTCTGCAACTGAATCACATCAATTGCAGAGCATTGACAATGAAGAGAAGGCTTTGATGGTAAATGGAGAGTTAAGATCCAAGGAAGATCAACCTTGCCTCGGGAACCAGAAAACCAGCAAAAAAAGGTCTTCTTTCTCTGAAAGATCAGAATATGCTGAAAATTGTTTACAGAACACTGCAGTCTTGCCAAATTATATGGCATCAACTGAATCTGCGAAGGCAAAATTACGGGGACAGATTTCACCAAGGTTTGGCTCAGATTCAGTTGACAAAAATGCCATCACTCGTCGTCATTCTTTGCCATCTTCTACCAATGGCAAGTTGAACTCACACTCACCACGGACACAGAGACTAGTTCCAGCTAATGGCAAGGGGGGAAATAGAAGTCTCTTTTCATCTAGAGATGGAAATGGTATGAATTTCAACATTCTTTTTCTTAGTTTACTCTGTCATTGTTTAGAATATTTCTTGCTTTTTGGTTTTTCTGTTTGTTACTTTTTGTTGATTCATCTGTTCTTGTTTCAATATATATTCTGCAAATTAGAAGTCCTTCAATACATGTTCTAGAAATTAAAAGTCCTATCTTATTTGTCAATCATACAATCTTTATAAATTTGACTTCCGGTCTTTTTCAGCGAGCCACTTTTGTAGAATTTTTATCTTTCATAGAATATCACAGCAGAAAGTCGATTTAAATGTCGATTCTAAGATATAGTGGTGAACCAATAAGGATGATAAACATGTTTGGGAAATGAGTTACATGATTGTGATAGATGTATTCAATTAGAACTATGATGTGCATCTTTCAGTCGATGTTATGTGGACTCTGGTCTGTTTGTCGGGTGTGGATGTGTCTCTAAGTGTCAGATCCACTTAATATCTAGAATTTCTTGTATGGCCTTGTCTGGTTGCAATACTGATCTCCATTTTTTAGTGTGGAGTACGGGTACTCGAGGCTAAATTGAACATGCCAGCATAGATTTAAATGGATTTTTTGAAGCAAGTTTAGCAGCATGTCTCTATATGCCATCATGTCTTAAGTAGTTTATGATCATTTGAAGATATAGGATGACTGCTTTGTCTGATTATGGAAAGAGGAGCAACCCTCTATTGTGAACTTCTGTTTGGAAAGCATAAACCTGATCATCATCGAAATAGATCATGACACAATTGTCAGTTCCTTTATCGCTGACTTTGGGGGACCCCATTTTTTTTAATAGGAACCTGCAACGTCAACTAATTCAATCTTCGGTTACATTTCTTAGGGAGATATATAGAGGTAGAATTGGTCGAATGAACAAGTCCATATATATCTGGAGTCCATTGATGAAGGCTGGGGACAGCTTAAACCCAGTTCCTACAGTGGATATAGCTGCAATTGAAATTTCTGGGTAATATGTGACACCAATAAGCAGTAATATGATGCTTCTCATTTTAATTGACAGTGGTTTGCAGTACTGAAAAAATGAGGATCTATCGTGCTTGGTATTTTAGACGAAAATCAATTTTCAATTAATAGATGTGCTTTTGGCATGCAGACTGTGGTTAAATGTGTTGGATGCACACAGTGCCAGAGATTATATAATATGAATGAATAATTATGTATTTCCATCCTAAGGGCACAACTAGCACAACTGTTGCTTTAAGTAATTTTTGGCAATATTGGTGAAATAATTCAACCTCTTTCCTAATTTAGCTTGTGGTGGTAGATACTTGAGGATATTTTTATCTAACCGAAGTGAGGTGTGCTTGATAAGGCTTCATGGGGTTCAGTTGGCATGGGAATGTGGTTTTGACTCTGGGAATGTGGGCATGCAAAGGTATATCTGCACTTCTGTTCCACTGGACTAGGCCTCTGGCAACAGTGGTGGGCCTTTAGAGGGAAATTGTTGATTTATAGGGAGTTGGATCTAGTTTGAGCTTTGAAAAAAGTGTGCTCAAACTTCATAGGATTGATGTTAAGACCAAAGGGATAGAAAGCAATTATCTTTCTAGATAACCAAAGTTTCGCATAAGTGATGTATGTGAAAGAAAGTAGGATATTTTGCATGTATATCCTTATGAATATTTGCAATTACATGTATACCTTTGCAAATTTGTCATTTACTTGTATACCCTTATAAATTATTTTTTTTACATGTCTAGCCTGCAGTTGACATGCTATCTAGTGCCATGAGGAAACAAGTTGTTTAAAATCGAAACAACTGAAATAACCTTAACTCAATGAGATAGACATGCAAAAAGAAATAATTTATAAGAGTATATATGCAGATAGTACGTTTGCAATGGTGTACATGCAATTTCAGATGTGTATAAGGGTATATATGCAAAATAATAATAATAATAATAATAATAATAATAATAATAATAATAATAATAATAATAATAAATAAATAAATAAATAAATAAATACTAATTAAACTAACATCATCAAGCAGACTCAACATATGTGACTTTGTGATCTTCAGCATGCATGTTACCTATGCAAAAATTATGTGGCAAAGTTGTAAAGTGTTGATATCAAAGCATTTGAAGTGTTGAGCAATAAATGGAGACTGAGAATATGATGAGCATTGTTAAGGTTAATCAGACAGAGATGTAAAATCAGCAATGATAAACTAAAATTATTACATAAGAGAAATCTTAGTAGTAGGGCAAAGGGACAATTTATAATATGATCATATGCGTCAAGGACCATTGGAACCCCTACTTAGTGAAGGGTATATATATGTGTGTATATATGTATATGTGCACATCTATGTATATGTATGTATTTTTAAATGTCCATATGGCTGGATGGGTTAGCAAAGTGAAGAGAAATGCTTAAAAAATATATCGAAGTTTTAGGAAAAAATTTGGAAATGGCTTGTTTTAATAGAAGTTGCTTCCCCTTGATAGAAATGAATGCCTAGGAAGAACTTTCATAAAGCTGAACTTAATAGAACAAGGCTTGTTTGCAATGTGTAATTGTGGTCCTTTATTTTGTCACCACTAGAAGAACAAATTGTTATACACTTTGCTAAGTTTATCAGGTGGAATTTTGAATTTGCTGTTGGTACAAAGTTTGGACGAATCATGATTCTTTGTGGGAAAACAAGTTTTGCATCTTAAGAGTCACATACTGCATTATGTTATTATGGCTGGTGATAGCTCACACTCATCCAAGTTGCATATTCAAATTCTTTTGATGACTGGTGGCTAACACCAGATATACGGTCTGTTACCTCTTGATGTTGGTGGACGTCCATTGGCTTGTCTTATAATTTTAAAAGGAAGTCAGAGTTTACATGAAAATCAATTTGATTAACCTTGATTCTGTAAGTTGGGAAATGGGATATGTGGCGTTTTAACAAGGTCAAGCTGAATTGCACAATAACATATTATATTAAGATTATGTTCTTCTTGCTCCTTTTCCGTGTAAAGGAGTATATTACTTTTCACAGGATTGTGTGTGGGCAGGGGATGGTTTGCAATGACAGATCATTTGCTTGTCTAAACTGTGGCATTAATTTTTGTTCACAGATAAATCAGTCTCGATATTGCGATAATTTTGAAGGATGTGCAAGATCAAATTTGCTTGATGTTCTTGGAATATTTTTGCCCTCTCTAGTGTCAGAATAAAGATTCCAATATAGCAGATATTGCTGGTTTGCAAGGGAAACTGGAGACTAGAAAGCAAACCAGAAGATTTCCTAAACCAGAAAGGACAAATGAAAAGGGAAGAACAATAAATGCATTATATCAAACCTTCATTCATCTGTACAACACAAATTATAGGCCAACATGCACTTGAACCATAATTCTTGCAATTTGTAACATCAACATTGTCCATGGAGAAAAGCTATTTTATTTCTTTCTTTTCTGGGCTAATTGCATTCGAGATTCTCTGTGAAAATGACATCGGAAATGCTAGATCTTATGGCGGTAAAATATGTTTACAATGTCCTGCAGCTTTCCTTACCTGTACTTTGTTGATAACCGCAGAAAGGGCAATTCAAGTAGAATGGAGACGATGATGGGAGAGTGGAAGTTCAAATATAGCTTTGCACGAGAGGTAAATGTTCTAGATTTGTCTGCCGTTTTTTTCATTATTGTTTGTCTTGTGGTGTAAAGTTCTGCCATCATCCCCAACTAGTTTGATGAATAACTTGAGTATGGTGTGTTTGATCCCGTCTTATTGTTGGGTTCGTGTGTGTGTGTTATGTATAGCTAAAGCCCTTTTACATTTGGTTGGAGTTCTTTGAACCTGCTAGTTGTACTCTTATATTTATTCTATCATAGGACCACCGAGCGAAAACATGTTACTCAGATGCTCTCTCATCTGCTTAGGATATCTGTATTTCTATCGCTTTAGACTCCGGAGCACTTACGTTTACCCTGCCGTAGATGGGGTTTTGGTCAAACAGCTTTCTGTGATACTGATATTGTTCAAGCAATGGCTTGGATCTATATCTTGCATGGTTTTGTTAAGTTGGCGCGTTTAAGTTAAACCTTGATTGTGCTGTTTCTCAAGAAAAGTGAACCGGAAGCCTCACAGCTACTGGTTCATTTTTTTTTCTTGGCAAGGTATTTATAACTGAGACTGTGTTATTGAATATAATATTTATACAGGGAGACTCAGATGCCTATGTTTTGCACATTCAAATTTGGTTCTTGAATATTCGTAATAGAGTTTGTGACATACATAGTTACCGATGGAATTTGGTCATATAAGCATAGTCCTGTTTCTGATGGCTGTAAATGTCCTCACTACGGAGAGCTAGAGTAATATGTTGACTGGCTGTTTTGCATCAGATGGTGCATGGGGCTGAAGCTGCTATTTATCCTGCCAACTTAGTTCGCACCAGATCCAGTGTAGACTGGGGATGTGAATCTTATAAAAAGGTTGCACATGCTAATGTGTGATTCCATTGCTCCATTTTTGACTGGCAGCTTACAAGTTGTTCCATTGGTGGCAATGGGTTATTTTCATCACCGCCTCCTTTTCCTCAAAAAATAAAATTAATAAAAAAAAGATTATCTCATGTTTTCACCTGCATCATTATGGACGCTGGTCTTCTTTTTTTTTTTTTTTTTGCTTTTGAAGAAAATAAAATTGGTAGAGGAAGCTAAACTACTGAGGAACGGCAGATGAAATGCCCGGTATGGGGTGAACAATACAAAACTGTTGCTAGCTAATTGCTTATATGCATTAATCAACTGAAAATAAGCTTTTGGGGTAGATGCGCAAAGCTTTCATGTGACTTCACCCCTTGCTCAAAAGCTTATTTTCTGCGACTTGAGTCCGGGTTGCATGCAGCCGTGCCTTTTTCTTTTCAAGGAAACCTACGCTTTCGTCCCTATACTTGCCCGTCGCTAGGCCTCCCTTTCTACTTTTTAAAAAGTCTCAGACCGGTCCTCAAGTTGTTTTTCTGTTCTGAATCGTCCATCCGTCTGGTGCTGGTAGTGTTGATGGTCATCTGAATTTTTTCAAAAATATATATAAAAAAAAAAGTAAACAATTCAAATTATACGGAACTGAGCGGCGGGCAATGACATCGCCTGGGCGATTCCTGCGGCATCGAGGGAATGGAGTTCAGGTATTTCATGTCGGGGCGGTGTTTAACTTGAGGGGCGGGGGGGACATGGATGGACCTGGGGATGATGGCCTCGTCGCGTCGATGAGGGTGGTAAAGGAAGGCTTTGGTTGGAATCAACCAAGTTGTTGGATTTTTTGAAATCATACAGCTTGTTTTGGACGGACGATCGGATCATTAACATAAAAAAGATTCGTGCATTTCCCAAAATGATCACATACCGATCATCTTTAGAGATGGCAACAAAACCAAAATCCACATATAATCTAATTTGATTGGATGGGATCGTCATTAGATCTAGATCAAATTTGGATAAAATCTGAATACTTAATTAAAAATTCAAACTAGAATCAAATAGTTATGCACTTAACCCGGTATCTGATCCAAACCTCATCTAAACTATATATATATAATCAAATCGATCGAATTTAGATTTATATTCGATCAGGTCAAAACTTTATAAGAGGATCTCATATGTTAATAATCCAAATCATTAAATATAATTTATCACCTCAAAACTACTTGCATACAAAAAAAATCATATAATTTTAATACTCCAATTCTATGAATAACATAGTCAAATATTAAATAATTTAAATTAAATTAAATTAAATATATTTTTGAATTACTTAATAATTAAAAAATTTTAAATTATATAATTTTTTATTAAAAATAATTTTAAAATAAAAAATTACATCCAATAATTTGAATCATCGATATATAATCTTCATTATCTAATTTTAATCTGACCGAATCTGAACCCAAATTTGATCAATCTTATCCAAATCTATCTTTATATATTTATACATATATACACACACTACATTAAATATATTTTATCAATTACCATCTATTAATTATTAAATCTTAAGTTATTTATTCATTCCCTCTAAGGTTGTACACACTCTGGTTTGATCTAATTTAAAGATATTCTTAAATCAAATCAATAAATTATGATTATTAATTTTACAAATGAAATCAAACCAAATGATTGATTTTTGTTTTGAATAAATACTACTACTACACTTTCCAAAAAATGAGCAAGAGAAGACTTACCATATTTTTAAAGATTTTGTACTTAAAGATAATATCTCAAACATAAATTTTTTATAATTTTTTTTAAATAATTTTTATTTTTTATAAATATTATAATCAATCATCACTAATAATGATTAATTATTTATAGATGGATTGAATAAAAATTCACGTTGTAACTAAGAATTGATTGAAAATTATTGTTTAAATTCTTTCAAAATTTGAAACTTTCAAAATTTAGAACTTAGATGTACTTTTAAATTATATTTATTTTATTTACTTCAAAGATGTTGGAGCTATATTGTTGTTAAATGTCTTAACCTGTTAAATTTATATTATGCTTATTAGGACTTAGACATGAAAATTTAATAAGAGGAAAAGGGGAAATGAAAATTTTCATGTTAAGTAAAGGAAAAGGGGAAATGAAAATTTCCAACAAGTTGTCATGCTAAATACTATCATAAAGCGACTTATTCGGCCATAGTTAACCATTAATCTGACGTAGAGTTAAACTAACCAACTTCAACAAAACATGAACCATATGAAAGATAATTTGGAATATCCTGTGAAACTTTCGAATTGCAAGGTAAATAACCCCTCACAAGCTCCTCCCTTTCTCCATCAGCCATGAAATGCTTTTGGTTTTTCTCTTCACTTGGTGCAAGATAAAATATAGATACAGCAGCTACACATCTCACAAAACACTAAACAAGAATTTATTTTCCTTCCTGAAATTTATATCCAGCCACTGTAGACTTAAGGATTGACAGGCATAAACCAGCCTACCTCCCTCAGGTGCTCTCATTTTTCACTCGTAGCATTCGGGAAGCTGACAGGAGGCTACTGCAGCTACAGAGCAATGCTTTGGTTAACAGAAACAAATCAGATGACTAGTTGAGAAACATGCTTCAGCAGTTGCCAACCTGTAACATGAAAAAAATCAAGTTCAATTCTTTTGTACGTTGTTTGTCCACCAACAGCAGATTTAATCAAGGCCGGGGAAAACCGTGTAACTATCATTCTGTTCTAACATATGGTTACATGTAGCTGAAGTACATGCAATAGCATTAATTTCATTTGCATTCCACTGAAACCCCAGTGAATGCCTACAACGGCGTCCAGCTACCTTGCCATTAGGTACGGCAACTATATGATCCCACCGACCATAGGCCAGATTGGCAGAATATGATTGGAAGCAGCAGACAAGGAAGCCTCCATATTTCATTGCTAAATATGAGCCTGTTGTGGGTTCACCAAGGAATATTCGATGAGAAAGTCCCTTATAAGGAATTTCAGGATGTAAATGATACAAAAACAATAATTATTTTAATTTCCAAGAATTATCAGATCGATCAATCTTCAGCGGGGAAAGAAGAGCAGTACCACAGAGAACAGAAATAATAACATAGGTAGCTTCTTTTGCTTCTACCGTGTACTTTCTCTGACTTGGAATAGCCTGTTGCATTGGTTCTTGTAAGAGAAGATAATATTAAATAAAAATTTGTGCTACCAGTAAATACATCCTCACATTTCATTCAAAAGGAACCGGAACACCTTGCTTCTTGTTCACAATTGCCATTGCCAAATATCGGTTACCCATACCAATAGGTGTCTGCTCGTTAGGGCCCTCCCAAAATGGAGCTCCACCATCTCCGACCAGTTGCCAATAGCCTGTCTTCAGAGACTCTGCTTGTTCTTCGGTGCAGTTCTGTAACAAGGCTTCTACTCGGAAGTTGATACCAAGATAACCTAAGAACTGGGATTGAGTAATTGGACCATGAACCGATATATGTTCTGTAAAAGGTCATATCATTAGAACTCGAATAAACACTCATAAAGAACTACAGATACGCAGATGCAAAATAGACCTGTTTTTTCTTTAGCAAGCAATTAATGAAACTTTTTACAAATCAGTAGAGGTAACTAAATATTGTCAAAAAAAGTACCTGAAACTTCTTCGGCAGAATGTCTAATAGAAGCAAAATCGACATATGCACTCAGATCAGCTGAACCAGGATTGTCTAGTATGTTCACGAATTTATGCTTCCGAATAGCCTACAGATATGACATCTAGATGTATTAAACTTGTGAAAAATAAAAATCGGTGAAAAAGATGGCTGCATGGGGTCAATGTGAAACAGATGATTCTCTATAAGCAAATACAAGAAAAGAGTTGGGGTAAAAAGAAAAAGCAAAAGGCATAAAATATGAATATCAATCTGATAATCCCAAACAATGCTAAAAAATGTTTGATTACCAAAATTTCATCCAAGAATAAGTTGAGCTTTTAAAATGACACCCTATCTAGTGGCACCTCATATAGTATTGAGAAATATAAAGGATCAGGCCGCTGCTAGGAGATGCCAAACTGTGACCAGGTCCTTAAGAAGCAGAAGTGATAATAACAGTAAAGAACCATCCAATAAACATCAAGACTCTGAACAAATTTCTTCAATCCATTCCGGGTAAGCTTACAGAAACCTCATTATCAGGTAGAAACTAGAAAGAAAAACGTTGCCCAGTACATAGAATTCTAGTTGAGATAGAAGTCCCATGAAAACTGACTCAATAAATCAACATGACCTCTTTTTCGTCTTTTTCATCTTCTTCTACTTCTTCTTTTTTCTCTCTATCTCCCTCTCCCTCTCTCTCTGTTTCTTTTTTTTCCTTTTTTTTTTTTTCTTTTTTTTTGTGTGTGGGTTGGGGGTGTGTGTGGGGGGGGGGGGGGGGCGCTAAACTAGTTAAAGACAAGCCTAATTCTGCTAAAAAACTAAGACTCATCCATATCAGCTGCAGGCCTCGTATTACTAAGAATGACCAGGAGTACAACGAAAAGATGCAGGTGTTGTCAACATCATCATAGAAAGTACTAACCTGTAAACTGTCTGAGATAATTCCATTTTTCCCATAATCAATAATGAGAGCCCCACCACCATCTGAACTAATTCTCTTTGCAATTTGATGAGTCAGCTCCATTGCTTTGGGACACACTTCAATATGGTCAAGCTTCGCTGCCTCCTCAGCAGAAGCCCACTGACAACGCTTTCTCAGATATAGTAGAGCTGCAGGAGTGGGCGTTGGTGATAAAACAAAGCGAAAATTCCTAAATAAAAGAAAAGGTAAGATTATATTACCAGCTGCAATCCAAGTCATAATGAATAACATGAAAATTAAGTACACTGACAAAACAGACTGTTGAACACTTACAGAGAATCTTCTGACACATCTACCATTTTTTCACACCAACCACGTGAAGATTGCTGCAGTCATAGCATAAAAAACCCTGAATGAGAAGGCCTCACTAGAACAGCACAAAGCCTTCATTGCAACAGAATTGTAAACGATTATTGCACCGATATTGATCTTAAAATTTACTGCTATTAATCATAAATATAAATATATACTGTTGTTGTATAGGATAACTCTTATAGGATTCCCTAGAGTAAGAAAATGAGTTAATAAAACTGTAAAAGAAACAGCATATCAATACCAAAATTTCTCAAAATAGGACTAAAATAAAGAAGGCGGTAGGTTAATGCATCACTCATGCTTATAAACAAAAATTGCTGACCATTACGGACTGCCACCATGACGACCTTGCAACTAAGATGGTGAACAACATAGCCATGCACATGCACACAATGCAATGATTTTCCTAAAAAAAATAAAAAAGGGCTTAACAGACAACTGCCCGCACTATTATTTGCATGCATTGTCCTCTTATCCACAACTAGAACTGGCATGTGCAGATGCACATGATGCTTCAAAGTGTTGATAAGGCATGTGTGTACGACTGACTTTAGATGAAGATACACTTGCAAGACTTACATATACAAGTATTCTTTGTTATATGCAAACACAGTGCGTGACATTCTCTAAGCTAGCTTTCAAGAGAGAGAGATAAAATGCATCTCAGGAAAACATCAGTATGATTATCAGCTCCAACTATCATTTACAAAAATTAAAGTGCAATTAGCAGTTCGAAATATTATATATTTGAAGTATAGTGGAGACAGTACTGACAGACAAAAATGGGAAAACACCTTCACTAGTAATACAAGGGATAACCTAAAGAATTAGAAGACTCAAAAAATTAAAAAAATGAATAGGATGCAGTTCTCATAGAAAAGTTTTATAAGCATACATTACTTTCAACAACAATTACATCAAGTATCACTGATTATAAATACTGCTAATGGGTAGGGGTGGCAATTTTATCTAAGCTGCCGGGTATCCGACCCGACCCGACCCAAATAAGGCAGGTTTTACTTGACCCAAATGAGGCAGGTTTTACCTGATCCGATTGGAACCCGGGGCAGGTATGAGTTCTAAAAAAAATACCCAAAATGGGTTCGGATCGGGTACGATAATAGTATGTCCCGACCCTATATAATTTTAATATATATATTTTCGTTCAAAATTATGATAATTTTATATTATTTATATGTACCCGACCCATTAATCCCTCTTATATACCCTGACCCGACCCGAAGCGGATATGGGACAGGTATGGATATAGAATTTTTACTTGCAGGGCGGGTATGGGTATAGGCTGACCCGACCCATTGCCACCCCTACTACTGGGTCATATAACTCATGACGTGCTATAAATTCACATACTGACCTGGCCTGGTTTATGCATTCTGCACCAATGTGAGGCATAAATGCAGTTTCCAGGGTCTTGTACATCAAAATATCAATTGAAGGATATGTGGGAATACTAGGACAAATTTTCATGATCAACCTTTCAATGCCATCCCTTGTCATGTACATAATCAATAGACACAAGCTTTTGAAACCCATCAATCAAGACATATCATATAATAGTCAAAAAAGAAATAGGCAAACATTTATTCCCCAATCCTTTTTCCCACATTTTCCTAGAGGATCGCCTAGGCATAAAGCTACCGATCCTATCTGCTGCTAAAATACCAATTCTTCCAAAATTCTCAACCATATAACACAGCAAATTAGCAAAGGAGATAATAATTTTTTTTGGGTATCATTTCTGCTGAAAAAATGTACAAGTTCATCAATTTAGTTTAACCTAGCTTCTGTTTTGCCTGTGGTATGCCCAACAAGGAAGGTCATACAGGATCTAAAAAAACCTGGTAGGCCTGGAGATTGAAAAATCAAGGGACAAAATGGAGATTCTCACGCCTTCATGATAGAGGATGGAGGTGTAGCCAACTTTTCTAAATTCTTCTAGTTTCTGTGGACCTAAAACGAAATATAGGCTACTCTTGAGGCAATACGATTTTCCACATAGTTCCCCCCTCATGAAAACTATACATATTCAGAAACTAACATAAAGGATAAAGGAATGATTAACAAATTATCATGTAGAGGCATTTATATTCAAGGGCATTAGTTTTAAAAGCTCCAGGCATTTTTCTTGACCTGCTAAAGCTGGAAATTTTCATCAGTTGCAACTAGGAGGTCTCCCAACAGTCTGATGAAGTGGTCATACATTTCATAGAATATAAGTTTTACCACCATCTTCATTCACATATCTGAAGACAGACTAGTAAATAAAATATTGATCCTATTTACAAGGGAACAAAGTGGTGAAATTAATAGGTAACAAAAAGCCCCTGACAAACCTGAAACTGATGGACTGGCAGAGCATCATAGAATTCATGCGCAATGATAATGGTTGGTGCTGCAGTGGGGAAAAAATCAAAACTAATCATTAGAAAGAACAAACTAATGTTAAAATTTTCTCCAATATAAGAAATACAGAACAACAGTATAGCGAAAAGAAGATTTGAACTTGCTAACTCCGAAGTTCGACAGGACTTCATACTTCCAAATGGAACCTGTTCCAGAGTGGAATGCCAAGAAACAGGAGATCCAGACAACGTGCTAATTGTCCTTTTAGTACTACCATCTTCATTCATAGCTTCGTCCATGCATTTTAAAGCACTGTGTTGAAGCTTCTGCAAGGTGGGACTGCACTCTACCATGTGAATGTGAAGAGACCTTTTAAAATTCACAAATTTAGAAGAGCCCTACAAGAAAGATTAGTTTATCTTTATAACTTAATGGATGCAAATGAAACAGTTAGAAAATTAAATAAAGCTCATTTACTTGAAGTTTCAACAGTAAAACTGAACTAGAATTTCAACAAGGAGAGAACAAAAGAATATGCCTTACACGGAGAAGATCAGCCATAAGCGTCCCACGTCCTGGGCCAAGTTCAATTAAATTCACTTTTTCAGGCTGTCCCATCTGCTCCCAGAGGCACATAGTCCAAACACCGATCATCTGAAAAAATAGCATTGGATTAAATTAGATTATTTTCTTTGAATGCATCAAAAAATAAATATTGTTCTTTTCTGCAACTCTAACAAAGATTACAAAAGTTGATGAAAAAACTGATGTCATGGATTCATACATGTTCAACAACCAGACTAAATTAAGCCAAAAATATAGATCTAGAATAACTCCCTACTAAGTAGAAAACATCCACTCGTTATGCTCAACTTTTGTGAACTTAGGCCTTTGTAACTATGAAATAAGCATCCATTACTACATCCATATGGTATAATGGGCAGTAAAGGAACAAACACTAACTATTGAAATTACCTCTCCAAACATCTGGCTCACTTCAGGGGAGGTAATAAAATCACCTCCAGCTCCAAATACATCTTGATTGATGTAGAAACCTGAATGAGGATTTGTCAAAACTTCCTCCATGTATTCAGCAACTGAAATAGGACCTCCACGGAACTATTAAACAAGCAGTTAAAAGAAAAACCATTAGAGATGCTAAACTGGAAGTCACATCACAAAAACGAATCTCAGCATAATTGGAAGACAGAGCATGGACCCATTGCTAAATGCAAGGAAATTCTAACAGACTTGAATCAAATTACTCCTAAGTCTGAGAGGAACTCTACAGCCTTTTTTTCGGTTTTCTTTTCTTTTCTTTTTTTTTTTTTGGGGGGGGGGGGGGGGGGGGAGGGTTTTAAAAAAAAAAAAAAATCCTGTTTTGAGACTCTACATTTTATGATGAAATACAAGTATGTTTTCCTTTTCTTTTTCTTTTCTAAGCACAACACTTCATCAATCCATGGAAATTAATGTGTATAAGTACCTTACTGACAACCACAGTTGATGAACATTTATGTTTGATGAAATTTATGCTGATTAAAGTCTCATCAGTTGCATCTTCGGTTCATAGATAGTTCAAAATTACTAGGTACATTCTTTAATGCATGTATAGCTGAAAAATAGTATAATTTAAATGATCTCTTAGGCAACTTGAACCAAATTATGAAAACTTGGACAAAATTCACTCTAATTTTTTCTTTAGTAGCGTAGGTGGCCAAAATGATTTTGGCCATGATAATTTAGTCCCAGCAGAATCTAAATAATTTCCAGTTAATTACTATAACACTTCAATAGAAAAGCTTCTGATGATTTGTTGCATTGGTATTGACCATCAACTGATAGCAGCTCCAGGATCATCAGCAGTTTTATAGTTAGTGCACCAAGCACTTCATAGCCTTCAAAACCATATGACCTCTTGAGAATTTTCTTAACCCTATAACTCGAAGACACTTGTGTTAACAAGAAGAAAAAGGAATGTATACAGGCACTTGAGGAAAAAAAAAAAAAAAACTTGGGACCCCAGAAGATACTAGTAGCAGGCAATGACGAGTGGCAAAATAAGTCAACCTATGACATGTCAACCTCTACTGATGATGACACACCATACATGCATCACACACAGTTAAACAAATTTTTGAATGTGAACAAAGAAAGAAAATGAAGCTAAAAGGAACTTTAAAAAAGAACACCCAAAAGTTGCTATTATGAGCTATGAATGGCTTCTGACCCTCAAGTTCTCCATGAGATACAATCTTTAGCCCCCTCTCGCACATAGATTTCAGCCGATAATGCCATCCCTGTCCTAAAAGGTTGGCCACTGTTGCAAGGAATAGGGTATGATAGATCAAGCTTATATTTCTAGGCAAACTTCTAATTCATCCCAGCTTAAATATAACCAAGCCATGGTCCACAAGAGCTAAAGTGAAGTACCAAAAGTGACAAGAAAGATTCATATCATAGGTGAACTCCTTGAAAGAATAAATATTACGTGCAATGATCTCATTTTGTGATTGAAACTGAACAGCCATGGAAATCAAAAAGGAAACATTTCTAACCATTAAACTATAAGGTGCAGCAGTATGGCCCTAGAACCAAACAAAGTATCAAACGGATGAGCAAGTCGACCTTGATTTGAAAGCAGTAAGAGAACATTATTTTTTTATTAATGTGACAATTTATGTAACAGACAAAAAACCTTATAAGGGTGGCTTAGTGCACAAGGCTCTTGCCACTATGGGTCACCTTATCCCCACATGGGGAGAGGCTGTTTCTATGTCTAAAATCTGTGACACCCAAATCACAATGAAACAACTTTGCCATTGCATCCTGGCTCACCCTCTAAAGAATTTTTTATGCCCAATAAATCAAAAAATTCTCTCCTGCAAAACTTCTTCCAATGTGATGGAAAGTTAGAAATACCAAACCCGCTCAAGAGTTGACTAGGAGATCCTACCTATTCATCATATTCCATACAATTTATCTGTACTAATTTAACTAAACATGCAAAATCCAGAAATTCTAGTAAAGGCTATCAAAATCATTTACCACATGCCTTTTCAAGGTTGGGCTCCTAGTAACAGCCATCTAGGCAGGACTTCAGTAAGCGGGCATCCGACAACCTAATACTGCCACATGTGCAGGTTGACAATAAAACCCCCTCAACAAGCATTCCCTGCGATCCTGTACTTTTAAATTAGTTACTCTCAAGGGGCATCTCTAACAGTTTAAAGTCGTTGCTGTTCTGTAATTTTACTGAAACTGTAACGAGGTATATATTATAAACATATGCCTAGTAGCTTATGATAATTCACAATCTACATGTTCATTGAAGTTATAACAAGTTATCAACCACAATCTTTTAATATTAATAATAATTTAAAAAGAAAAGTAAAAAATGTAGCAATACAGAAGAAAGATGTGGGGCTAAAAATGATGAATAAGAACTTCAAGGTAAAAAGAAAAAGCCAAAACATTTGAAATTAGAGAAGTTGTCTGGTGTTATCAGCTTCTTGCCGGTCCACCAACAGCAAGTAACAGCTTACCTCAAAGTCCACATCCCTCGACTTACATCTTCTTCCTTTCTTTTGCTCTTTTTCTTCTCTGTCCTTCTTTCTTGACTGCCTAAACACCGCATGACCGTGCCTGTGACCTTTTCTTTCCAGTGCCCTAGCTATTACTAACACGATCTATTCATTACAGGAACGTCGTGCTCTATTTCTTGTGAATATCCCATAGCTTACATACCAAAAATTTATATACGTGCACACAACGAAAAAACTTCCCATAGCGAAAGGTTAAGCAGAGGAAATACAAAGAAATGGTTTAGAAAAAAAAAAACAACCTTTATAATCTGACAGTTAAATGGCAAGAGAAAATAAAGAACGATTTAAAGATCAAACGATTCAAACCTTAATAATACTCTTGAGATGCTTAACGAGCTCGGAATCCGAAGAAGGATTGGGGGAGTGCTCTTCAAATTCGCAAGTCACAACAAACAATAAAAGAGAAATAAAATGAGATATTGCTCTCATAAAATTCTAGGAAAAAATCAGGGGAAAAAACGACATTTAGGTCAACGAGCAATCGTTTTTCAAGTGATACCTGGTGAATTGTGCAAGCTGGAGCGATCAATTAAGACGGACACCGTCGGGCGGGAGGAATCTCGGAGATTCTCATGAGGTTCTTCCTCTTGAGACGGAGAAGGGTTTAGGGTTTGAGGAGTGGTATGAGAAGACAAGGACCTAAGCGATCGAATCGAGGGAGCGAACGCGAGAGGAAGGGTTTGGAGGAGGCCATTGGAGAGGAGAGGGGAGGCTCGAGAGAGCGACCTCCGAAGCATCGAGGGCGAGAGAGATCGAGGCGGTCGTGCAGGCGCCCTGGAGTTTTATATAATAAAATCCTAGAATCTTGCTCGTAATATTTACGCTAGGGACTCAACCGCCTAATTGCTTAAACCAACTAATGTCGGCAAACCCGACACAAAACTCGGTCGACCATAACCATTACGGATAAATTAATGCCTGCTTGCAGTTGCAGGAAATTGTGCAGATGACGACATTTTTTGAGGTGCCAACCTCATTTCAATTTAGTGGTTGTAAGTACTACGGATAAATGCCCCTCCCAACTTGAATAACATTACAGTTGTGTCAGTTTTACTTAAAATTAATAATCAAGAAGGAAGAACAACATTAATTCTCATTATTGGCATTACTATCTTTTTTTCAAGATTATATTTTTGATCCATGACTAGTTGACAACATTATAATGATGGGGCTATAAATTTTGTAATAAGCAGTTTCTACTAAATTGTGTCATAAATTTTTTATTTTTTTAAGATTTAATTATCTAATATTTGATGATTTGTGCATGGGCTAGAATATAAAATTCATAATAATTTTGTCATGTTATAAATTGCACATGTTTTCATTAAAAAAAATATTTATACATGTAAATATAAATATTATGTATAAATTATTTTCCAATTATCCTTGGGTTAATGATTTGGGTGTAGCCCACATCCGAACTTCAGTTCAAGACATGCAGATTGATTCCATGAAACAAGCTCCAAAATCCTTTCTTTTTTAAAAAAATAAAAAAGGTATTTCACATTCTTGTTTTGAAACCTGATTTTGTGTCACTATCAGCTTGGACTTCATAGATGGAATCAAGCAAAACCTGGTTATACAGTACAAGATCATGTAACATATGGTTTATTGAAGAGATATGGTTAGCCCATGATCCAAAACTAGGCTATATGGATTATAGACGAGATATGGTTAGCCCATGACTCGAAACTAGGCTATAAATTATAATCAAAATTTGCTTTGCAAAGCATAGTATATGTTGATAGCTAAAGAGAAAAAAAAATACCAAGCTGGCAATATTTAACACACTTTATGGCCGAGCAACCAATATTTGTCACACTTTATAGCACCTTTTCACCTTTTTTTTTTTTTTTTCCTAATATTTATTGGCTAACGTTGTAACTGTTGTGTTAAGTCCTGAAAAGTGGACATCTATTTTGACTGTAACAGAAATCTCATCTTGCTTGTGATTATCATGTAAATAATTTCCATGAATCAATGCAGAAGATTAGAATACAAAAAATAGATGCGTACCTATGTTCGTCATTATTTTATTAAGAACGACAGCAGCGGATGCTTAGACGAACACCGAAACCAAATTCTTCTCCATCAGCTTCTTCTCAACAGGCGGCTATTTGATGGGACAAACCAGAGAACTAATCTTACGGTATTTATAAAAAATGGAGAGAAGATCTAGCCATATAAAATAAAATTCTAATAGACCCATCCATCATGGACTCATGTCGGACCAAAGCCTATACTATGTTGTCCTACCTATACCAAATCAAACAAGGTGCACCTAGCCCGGAACAAAAAGATCGTAAACAATATTGGACTTACATGCATGTCTATCAATTCGGATCGCATAATCAGTTTATTTTTAATAAAATAAATAATTAATTAATGGTAGCCCATAATTAAAAAAAATTCTCACATTCTTTCACTTGGGCAACATTAATTAGAATTCTAAAATTTTAAAAATATTTTGCTTTTAAAAATAACTCTCGAGCTGAATAACAGAAAATATAGTACATGGCCATGATTTTGAAAAATATATGATCCATAGACAGCACCTCAGAATTGACTCGGTCTAGTAGTATTGATCATGCTGAATCATGAAAGTCATTGTATTCTTTATCTGATACAAGACCTATCTATGATTACAAACATAACTAATACTATCGACATAAGTCTTGATGTGGTAGTGTAGCAAGAAAATAGCATCCAATAGTGATCCAAACATATGCTATTTTCATTATCAGTCCTTCAATTTTTTTTCAATATGTTTAGGTACAAAATAAGCAAGAAAAATTCTAATGACTTTCATAATAAGCCATACTACCTCACATACTCAACATGGTGTCAATGACGAGACAGCACAATATATCTGAGACTCGACACCTGGTCTCATATTTCATATAATAAGTATCGTTGGTGTGAAATCTAGTTTACGCTGGATCAAACTAGAGTTGAGGAAAAAGAGGTCGCCGTCGGTGATCTGTAAAATAAAGTTCCATCCGAAGTCGGTGGTGGTGGCTCCGGCAAGATCCTCCGACGATCAAGTCAGCTCTTCTAACCAACAGAAATAGAGTGCTCAGAAAAGAATTTAGCAGAGTTCTGGGAAGGAGAAGAGAGCTTAGAGAAAATGTATCTGGAGAATTTCTTTTTATAGATGGAGCTTGTAACAGACTGATAGTAACAGCCGTAACCGTCCAATAGTGGGCCGCTCAGAGCCATGTGAAATTTATTATGAAGAGATATCGCCCATAGTAGACTGATAATTACAGCCGTAATTATCCGATAATGGGATCACCTGTAGTAGATTGATAATGATAGCCGTAATCATCCGATAGTGGGCCGCTCGGGGCCACATGAAGTTTGTTATAGAGGGAGGTATTCGTTATCGTGATGTATCCTTTCATTGAGATTTAATAGTTGAAGTTTGGAGAAAGCAGGCGTCGGTTGGTGAAGAGCTTTGACATACATCAATTCCAGAGGAGTTCGAACTCCTAAAAGGAATATGGCTAGAGGAGATCATCTGAGAGGAATACTAGTTGAAATCTGAAAGTAATCCACTGAAGGAATTCAGATGGAGTTCGACTGATGAAGAAGTCCATAAGGAGTCCAATTGATGGAGAAATTCGGAAGAAGTTCGATTGATAGGAAAGTTTGAAAAAAGTCCGACTGATGGAAAAGTTCGGAAGGAGTCCGACTGATGAAGAAGTTTGGCTGAAGGAGAAGTCTGAGAGAAGTTCAGTTGAAGAAGAAGTCCGAAAGGAGTTCGATTGCTAAAGAAGTCCGTGAGGGGTTCGACCGTTAGAGGAGTTCGACCGCTGGAGGAGTCTAGAAGGGGTTCAGCCGCTGGAGAAGTTCGACTGCTGAAGAAGTCTGGGAGGGGTTTGATCACTGAAGGAAGAATTTTCGATCGAAACTCTTCCATGATTACCAGTTACATTAGGCTAAGCATCAGACTGAACTTCGATGGAAGTAAGGTTTATCCCCAACACTAGTCTCCCCACTTTCGAGTTCGAAATTCGAAGGAAGAGAGTACAAAAAAGATGACTATCGAAGTTTTTTTTCGAACTCTGTACCCATTGAGGTTGAAGCTCAGAGGAGATCTTATCTTCTGTTGAAGTTGAAGCTCGGAGGAGATCTTATCTTCAGTTGAAGTTGAAGCTCGAAAGGGATCTTATCTCTCGTGGAGATTGAGAGAGATCTTATCTTCTTTTGAAATTGAAGCTCGAGGAAGATCTTATCTTTGGTTGAAATTGAAGCTCGAAAGAGATCTTATCTCCCATGGAGGTTGAGAGAGATCTTATCTTCTTTTGAAGTTGAAGCTCGGAGGAGATTTTATCTCCAACCGAGGTTGAAGCCTGAAGGAGATCTTATCTCCAATTGAGATTGAAGGAGATCCTATCTTCTGTTGAAGTTGAAGCTCGAAAAGATCTTATCTCCAACCGAGGTTGAAGCCCGGGGGAGATCTTATCTTCAGCCAAGGTTGAAAGAGATCCTATCTCCTATTGAAGTTGAAGCTCGGGAGAGATCTTATCTCCAACCGAGATGAAAACCGGGGAAGATCTTATCTTCAGCCGAGGTTGAAGGAGATCCTATCTTCTGTTGAAGTTGAAGCTCGGGAGAGATCTTATCTCCAGTTGAGGTTGAAACTCGGAAGAGATCTTATCTCCTATTGAGGTTGAAGAAGATCTTATCTCCAGTCGAGGTTGAAGCTCGGAGGAGATCTTATCTCCAGTCGAGGTTAAAGGAGATCTTATCTCCTGCTGAGATTGAAGCTCGGAGGAGATCTTATCTCCAGCCGAGATTGAAATTCGGAGGAGATCTTATCTCCTGTTAAGTTCGGACAGGAAGCATGCGAAGGCAGGATAGTCCGAAGGTTCCCCGAGGTTGACCTCGGCTTTTGAGAGGAGGAAGATGACATAGAGGCGGAACCATCTAATATGGTAGTCAACCTTTCCTTTTCGCATTTGATGTAGTCAGATTATCGTGGAAAAGCATGTATAGGAATTCTCCACCGAGCTTCTTCCTTCTCCACATCTTTGGTCTATGAGATTCTGACTTTTGCTCATATTAGGATGAGACTTTTCTTCTATTCTTAACATGGCTTATGGGGGTGCACTAGGATCGTCGGTACGGCCTCTCCCTCCATCTTATCTTATATCAACGAGGTCTTCGACTTTACTCACATTAGGATGAGGTTCTTCTTCTATTTCTAACGGACTGTAGGGGCATATTAGGACCGTTGTCAGGATCTCTCCCCTCATCTCGTCTAAAATGAATGAGGCCTTCGAGTTTGCTCACGTTAGGATGAGGTTCTTCTCATGTTTTAAATAACTGAAGGTTTTCGACTTGCTCATATTAGGATGAGATTCTCCTCTTGTTCTTAACATGACTATTTTTGATTGCTTCTTTCCTATCATCACATAGTTTTTGTACCAAGAAATAATAATATTGAAATGGAGGAGTTTTATTGAAGAAAAATTACTGACAATATATTCTTAGATTTTCTAAATTTTAAAGTCGTGGGAGCGTTGTTCCTCCAAGCTTCTTCAGATGATAAGTTCTAGGCCAGACGACCTCCTTTATTTCATATGGGCCTTCTCAATTTAGGGCAAGCTTCCCCTGACTTTGAGGCTGAGAGATGGTGGCTCATCGAAGCACTAAGTCTCCTAAAGATAGTATTGATGATGTCGAGAGACGGTCGATCTTCTTGTTGTTCTTTCCTCCTTGGTGGTTCTGGCTGCAGCAGGGCCCTCGGCCTATCTTTTCTTGCTTCAGACCGACGTCCGAGGAATCGATCCAGTCGGTCTCTCCTAATGAGCTCCTTGATCTCGTCTTGGAGCTGAATGAATTCTTCAATATCATAGCCGTGGTCACGATGGTAGAGGTAGTATTTACTAGGATTGCGCTTGCCAGGATGAGTGCGCATCCTTTCAGGCCTCGATAGTTACTTCTTGATCTTCATCAATACTTACATTTTTGGAGCATTGAGGGGGGCGTAGTTGTGAAACTTTTTAAGGAGAGAACTTCGTCGTGCCCTTCTATCGGAACTTCTTTGATGACGAGCTCGAGGAGTTCAGGCTTGCTTACACTCAGGGGGAGTCCATGAGTGCGATCGAACTTCATTCGATCCTCCATCAGCCACGAATTTATTAAACTCGTCCGTTTGTTGCTCTCCTATGGCTTCCTCATTTTTTAATTTGAAGGCTTCTTTCGCTCGGGCATATCCTTCAGCTCGAGCTAATAAATCAACAAAGTTCCTGGGGTACTTCTTCTCCAGAAAGAACATCAAATCATTCTTCTGAAGGCCGCCCTTGAGTGCGGCCATTGCAACAGATTAGTCCAAATTCCGGACCTTCAATGCAGCAGCATTAAATCGGATGACATAAGTTCGGATAGATTCTCCCTCCTTCTGCTTGATATTCATCAGAAAATTCAAACTTTGGCCGGGACATCGACTGCTAACAAAATGAGCCACAAACTGATGGCTCATCTGATCAAAGAAGAAGATCGTATCCGACTTCAACGTCGAGTATCAGTTTCTTGCTGCTTTCTTTAAGGTAGATGAAAAAGCTCGACATAAGATGGCATTTGGTACACCATGGAGTAGCATCATGGTCCGGAAGGCCTTCACATGATCGACTGGATCAGAGGTTCCATCGTAGCTTTCAAATTGAAAAAGCTTGAAGTTCGGTGGAATAGACTCTTACATAATTCGAGGAGAGAAAGGAGGATCGATGCAGACATCATCATGGTGAGTCGGTGCAATATGGCAGAGTTTCTCAATCCGCTGATCCATCTTCCATAGTTTTTGATCGAGGACGTCATCTCGATCGCAGATCTTGGAAAGTTTCCTACTGTAGATGGGGAAGGTCTTTTTTAAAAAAGAATCATGATCCGAACAAGAATCCTCTGCACTCTATTTTTTCTTTTCAGGGGCGACGGGTATGCTAACCCAAGTGCTCCTCTTTGGGATCGATTTCTGACATCCTGATGGTGGATTTTTTGATGGAACTACTACCGGGGGCTGCCGCATGGTCTACACCATTTCGGTGAGACCCTGAATTCGCTGCATCAGTAGGTTAAACTGCTCCGGATCTACCATGACCATCGATGGAGGAGAAGGTTGAAGCACCGATGATGGAGTAGAAATGAATAGATCTGGCTTAGATTTGATGGTAGAAGCGGTAAATCTCTGGATAGTCACATTCTTTAGAGGTATTTCTTGGGATTGAAGGAGAGGATGGAGATGAATCTTGAAGAAGAAGATCCACAGGATCGACTAAGTACTTCTTTAAGAATAAGGATACCTCAGGAATAGAGTGTCCTTCCTCTAACGCTAATCCTATTGGTGCAAAATTTGATTGATGCTGGATCGAGCTAGAGTTGAAGAAAAAGAGATCGTCATCGGTGACCTATAAAATAAAGTTTCATCTGGAGTCGGTGGTGGTAGCTCCGACAGGACTCTCCGACGATCAAGTCAGCTCTTCTGGCCAATAGGAATGGAGTACTCAGAAAACAATTTAACAGAGTTCTGGGAAGAAGAAGAGAGCTTAGAAAAAATCTATCTAGAGGATTCTTTTTTATAGATGGAGCCTATAACAGACTGATAGTGATAGTCATAATCATTTGGTAGTGGATTGCTCGGAGCCATATAAAATTTATTATGGAGAGAGGTGTCGTCCATAACAGACTAATAATGATGGTCGTAACCATCCGGTAGTGGAGTCGTTTGTAGCAGACTGATAATGATAGCCGTAACCATTCGATAGTGGGCCCCTCGGGGTCATATGGAGTTTGTTATGGAAAGAGATGTCTATTGTCGTGATGTGCCCATTCGTTAAGATTTAATAGTTGAAGTTTGGAGGAAGTAGACGTCGGTTGGTGAAGAGCTTTGACATACATCAATTTCAGAGAAGTTCGGACTTCTAAAGAGAATATGGCTAGAGGGGATCATCCAAAAGAAATATTAGTTGAAATTTAAAAGTAATCCGTTGGAGGAATCCAGATGGAGTTCGACTAATGGAGAAGTCCGAAAGGAATCCGACTGATGGAGAAGTCTAGAAGGAGTCCGACTGATAGAGAAGTTCGAAAGAAATTCGACTGATGAAAAAGTTCGGAAGGAGTCCGACTGATGGAGAAGTTTGGCTAAAGAAGAAGTCTGGGAGAAGTTTAGTTGAAGGAGAAATTTGGAAGGAGTTCGACCGCTGGAGGAGTCTGGAAGGGGTTCGACTGCTGAAGGAGTTTGATTGCTGAAGAAGTTTGGGAGGGGTTTAGCTGCTGGAGGAAGAATTCTCGATCGAAGCTCTTTCGTGATTACCAATTACATTAGGCTAAGCATCAGACTGGACTTTGGTGGAAGCGAGATTTATCCCCAATAGGTACATAAACAAGAGATGTCTCTAAGTATACTAAAATAAATATATATAAAAAAGAATTAAAATAAATATATCATTAATATATCATGCCAACAATATATATCAAAAGTGCATGAGATATAAAGAGTCCATAATAATAAAGCAATAATAAAACATAAATACAAAGTCACTCCCACTAACCAAGTACATCAAAAAAACTCAGTATGCTCATATTTTCAACATGCCTTATAAAACATATGGGCCTCAAACCAGGGGATTAGCTAACATTGACTCTATGTCTATGTACTCAATAGTTATGTCTCCTTTCTTCACAAGATCTCTTACTATCAGGTACTTCAGCTCCAAATATTTAGATCTACTAGAAGATTTATTATTCTTTGTGAAGAATACAGTAGCACTATTATCACAATCGATTGTAAGTGGTCTGAAGATAGAATCAATGATCTGAAGTTCTACAATAAAATTTCTTAGCCAAACAGCTTGAGAAGCAGCTCCATAATAAGCAATAAACTCAACTTGCATAGTAGAGAAAGCTGTCATGGTCTGTTTATCACTCCTTCAGAATATCGCACCTCCGGTTAACATAAAAATATATTCTGAGATTGATTTCAAATCATCAGGGCATCCAGCAAGATCTGAATCCGAATATCCTAATAATTGTAGATCATCAATTCTTCTATACACAAGCATATAGTCCTTGATTTTCTGTATCTCATTACCCTTTTTGTTGCAATCCAATATTGAAAATCTGGATTCGATAGATATCTATCAAGAACTACCACTATGAAGGCAATATCAGGTCTGGTATAAATCTGAGCATACATCAGACTCCCTATAGCACTGGCATAAGGAATATTCTTCATCTAATCCTTTTCAAGCTCATTTTTGGGGTACTGATTTTTACTGAACTTATCATCTTTGGCAATAGGCGTATCACAGAGTTTGTAATTTTGTATATTAAATCTTTCAAGAACTCTATTAATGTATTTCTTTTATGACAAATCCAACAGATGACGTGATCTATCCCCATGAATTTCAATACCTAAGACAAAAGCTACTTCTATAAGATCTTTCATATCAAAAATCTTAGATAATATTTGTTTAGTCTCATTGAGCAGACTATAATTACTACTGGAAAGCAAGATATCATTAACATATAGGATAAGAAAAATAAACTTGCTCCCACTGATCTTGAGATAGATGCACTGATCAACTTTATTTTTTTTAAAATCAAGAGAGATTACTACCTCATCAAATTTCAAATATCATTGTCTAGATGCTTGTTTCAGATCATAGATCGACTTCTTCAATCTATAGACTAAATATTCTCTTCCACTCTCCTGAAAATTCTCAGGCTATTTCATATATACTTTCTTACTGAGATTATCATTCAGAAAAGTAATTTTTATGTCCATCCGATGAAGCTCTAAGTCATAATGAGCTACTAAAGACATGATGATTCTAAAAAAAAAATTTATAGATATTGGAGAGAAAATTTCAGTATAATCAACTCCTTCTCTCTAAGTAAATCCTTTAGCTACCAATCTAGTCTTGAATCACTCAATCCTTTCTTTAGATTTTTTTTTAATCTTATATACCCACTTATATCCAATATATTTGTTATGTTCAATAGGCTCAACAAGCTTCCATACATTATTATTAGCCATAAACTGCATTTCTTTCTTCATAGCATTTATCCATAAATCAGACTGGGGATAGATCACAACATCATAATATGTCACTGGATCAACCACATGTCCAATATTATAATCACTTTCTCCAAGATAGACGTAAAAATCATCAGGATTAGCAGGTCTTCTTTGTCGGACAGATCTTCTTAATGTCACCTCATCATTAGGCTGAATAGGTTGATAATTCAATATAGGAGCAGGAGGATTAGGAATCTGAACGTTCATTCTATCAATAGGGGAATAAACTATATTTTCATATGATGCAGTTACAGGAATAGAGATAGTCTCAGTCTGATTATTATCAACATCAATACCTCGAAAAGATTCCATATCAGCCACATCAAGTTCTAAAAATTTTTCAGTCTATAACTCTACAATTCTATTACCTCTTTCAGGACTATAGAATCTATATCCTTTAGCATGTTCTAGATATCCAATGAAATAGCAACGACTAGTTCTAGGGTCAATCTTTTTCTCTATAGGGTTATATATTCTCACTTCTGCAGGACAATCCCAAACCCAAAAATGATTTAGACTAGATTTTCTATCAGTCCATATTTTAAAAAATATTTTGGGTACAAATGTACTAGGAATCCTATTAAAAATATACAAGATAGTTTTAATAGCCTCACCCCATAGATATTCTGGCAAATTTGACCTACTCATCATGCTCCTCATCACATCCTTAAGGATGCGATTACGTCTTTCGACTACACCATTCTACTCAAGACTACTAGGCATAGTATATTGGGCTACAATCCCATAAACTTATAAGTATTTGGCAAACGGATCCATATGCTATTCTGCTATATCATGTTTGTCATAATACTCATCTCCACGGTCAGATCTCACAAACTTGATGATCTTTCCCAATTGTCTCTCAACTTCTATTTTAAAGATTTTAAATTTTTCAAGAGTATCAGACTTTTCTTTAATCAAATAAAGATAACCATATCGAAAAAAAATCATCAATAAATATGATAAAATATTTATTGCCATAGATTGTAGAAGAATAAGGTCTACTGATATCAGTGTGAATTATTTTTAGAAGGTCTGAACTATGAGTTGCTCCTTTCTTTTTAGTCTTAGTCAATTTACCTCTAATACAATCAATGCAAGTCTCCACGTCTCCAAAATCTAAGGTAGGCAAGATATCATCCTTAATTAGTCTATCAACTTTTTCTTAGATATGTGCCCTAAGCATTTGTGCCACAACATAGAGGATCTTTTTTTGATTTTAGAATGTTTTGTAATCACATTCTCAACATTCAAAAAAGCATAGGAATTATTATAAGGTAAACACAATTTATATAATCCATCACTCAAAATGCCATAACCAATAATTTAAGAATTAAATGTTAAATCAACTTTTTTATCATAATAATCAAAATCAAAACCAATTTTATCTAAAGAAGAAATATAAATCAAATTCCTTCTGAAAGAAGGTACATAAAAGATATTTTTTAAATAAATTTTAAAATCAGACTCTAAAGACAACTTAACAAGTCCTATGTATTCAATTTCAACTACAAAGTCATTTTCTACTTTCAACTTGATCTCTTTCAGGCTTGGTTTTCTCTTGTTTATGAATTTCTGCAAGAAAATGGCAACATGAGTTGTGGCATCACTATCTATCCACCAAGAATCAATAGGGACATCAGCTATATTTGACTCATAACAAACAAGAGCTTGGGGCTTACCTTCTTGTTTTTGTTTTTTTCTAACCAAGACTTGAACTTCCAGCATTGACTTCTTATATGGCCTTTTCTTTTATAGTGAAAATATTTGACATCTTTTTCAATGGCAGCTTTGGGACCACCTACAAAATAATTTTGATTAGGATTGTTACCATGTCCTTTAACATTCTGAGACTATTTAGGAGCAGTAGGTTTATTCTTTTTCTTCTTCATAAAACCTTTGTCAGAATAAAGTTTTGGTTGGAAAGAAAGAAAGGCAATCTCATTTTTTCTTTCTTTGGTTTCTCTTCCTCAACAATACATTTAGTGATCAACTTATTAATATTTCAAATTTTATTTAGAGTATTATAGGCAGTTTTGATCTGGAAGAATTCAATAGATAATGAATTCAAAGCATGAGGTACTAGAAAGGAGTCAGGTAATTCAATTTTAGATCTTTAAGTTTGGTTTGGAGATGAATCATTTTCAGAATATATTTCCTTACACCTCCAACATTGTCATATCTCATGGTCATCAATTTTTTTATCAGACATCCAAACTTGGTATTTTCAGATACAAGATATCTCTGTCCTATAGCATCAAATAGTTTCTTAGCACTA
The DNA here is from genome assembly GCA_006176705.1 of Cocos nucifera. Lineage (NCBI taxonomy): Eukaryota > Viridiplantae > Streptophyta > Magnoliopsida > Arecales > Arecaceae > Cocos > Cocos nucifera. Next base: position 2,131,336 of record QRFJ01000047.1, read on the forward strand.
TTGATCTCTGGCAGACCACTCAAAAGATCAGAAATTGACATCTTAATAGCAATTAAGCTAAGCCTATTAGATTTTTTCTACTTAGCAAAATAATCTTTCTGTTCTGATGTACTCTGATCATTAAAATCATTAGGTTTATTCTCATGCAATGCCAAATCAATATCAGCAATCCCTAGGATAAATTTCATATCTTATTTTCATCTCTTATAATTTGATCTGGTCAAGACTTCAATAATGAAATTGTTATTATTAACACCAAAAGTAACTGTACAACAAATAATAGGAATATCAAATATTAGATAATGGACATTATCAACAACATAGTTATATAATGACATAAACCATAAACAAGAGCCCAAATACTATATCACATGTTCTCCTTTGGGCAGAATATGCAATATGCATAAGAGCTTTACACGATGCTATAAAAAAAAATCCTAGCATTCAAAAATCTATCCCCTTTGGACAGATAGAGTCCGAAAGTCAGAATACCCTCGCGACATAATGGTCCATATAATTTTTAGTTAAAATACACAATAACCTCCTTTGGATAGGTGATTATATGTCACAACTAGAAAATATTCCTCTAATGATGAAAAATTCTATGAACTAATATAAATAAATCATTTTGATGATAAATATTCATGCCAATCCATAAAATTATCCATATAAAAAATTAAATATCTAAAATAATCAAGTCCAGTATGAGATACTTAACAACATACATTCCACTGATCATAATACAACATAATCACTACTATAAAAAAGGGCTACGACAGCGGTTATAAACCACTGCCGTAGCCCAAAAAATCACTGTCATAGGCTATGACAGTGGTTTTCTAACCGCTGCTACTGCGGTTATCACCGTAGCTCTATCGCAGCGGTTGTTAGAATTGCTACCATAGATGATCTATTACAGTGATTTATAAACCACCGTAAAAGATCGATCTATCGTAGCGGTTATGTAACCGCTGCTATAGATATCCTATGGCAGCGATTACATAACTACTGCCATAAGTAATATAGCAGCGATTTCTTAACCGCTGCCATAAGTCTACTATAGCGGTTGGTACCAAACTTATGGCAGTAGTTGGCATGGATATGGCAGCGATTATAAAACCGCTGTCATAGATCTTGAATAATTAAAAAAAATAAAATTTTTATTTTTTTATATATTTTATCTGATAAATATAGATATATAACATAAAAAAATATAATAAATAAAAATTATTTTGAAATACTAAAATTTTATTAATGAATAAAATTTATTATAATATTTTTTTTAAAAAATAAAATATATCAAAAGTCTCCTAAATCTACATCATTATCGTCGTCGTCGTCACCGAGAGCCTGAGCCTGAGCCGAAGCTGAAGCTGGAATGCAGGCCAACATATCCTCAAAGTCCGTGACTTCAAAACGCGCGTTGAGTGTCAACATCATGTCTCTCACGATGCCCTCCAAATGAGATGCGCGCTCCTCAGCCTGATCTGCCCGTATTGCAGCATGATCTGCCCATGCCAATGCCTTCTCAAGCTCCTCTCGACTGATGACATCGAAAGTCTATGAGAAGATGCTCGCCTCAGATTAGTAGCTCATTGGCATATGTTCGGGCCTATATCGGATCCTCCTAGAGTGCTCAGGCCCTAAGACCTAAGACAGATGGTCATGGGATTAGAGGTATCTGGGCCCTCGCTCGCGAGTGCATCTAACTGATCCTGTAATTATAAATTAAAATAAAATTTTATAAGAAATATTATAATACCAATATATTTAATACTTATAAAAATATGTCCGATCGCGGCGTTCATCAGCCTACCCATCTTGTTTGTGTGGCTAGATCGAAAGATCTCGCTATGGCTGGACATCACTCCATCTCTCATCAACTATAATAAAAAATAAATTTATCAAAAAATAATAAAAAATATAAATTTAATTTATCTAATAAGATTTAGAATTAATTACCTCTCTATGCACACAACTGATCATAAACTCGTGGCCTAGAGTGTGCATATACTCCTGACCTGCATGGTTCTCCTGATTCTGACGGAAGATAGCCTAACAAGTATTCAAATAAATAATAAATATTTAAATAAAATTTTAAGTATATTAAAAAATTTAAAAGTTAAAAATTTTACCTCGAACTTCTGGCTCCTCCAATGTCTAACCATCCTCTCCCACTGACTCGGAGGACAGTCCTATATCCAGGGAACAAGCTCCTTCGGAGTGTCTCATCGGTGCTCGAGCCATCCTCTATGAAACTTGACCTTGTAATCCTGATACAACTCTTCGATCTTCTTCAGTCGGGCATCTTGAGCCCTCTCGTGATCGGAGAAGTCATACCTTCTCTGCACCAATTTATCAAAAACCAGTTACAAAATTATTCTAATCAAACATATATAATGTAAACATATAAAATGCATAAATATAACTAAGATGCGCGTACTTACCCATATCTCCTCCCATACTCGATCCCTAACGGCATCATCCATCAAACATTAGTCTCTGGGCTCTACGAGAATGATGTCCGATCGTCTCACAAGCACTCCAAAAAAGGAATGCATCTTCCGTGCGGTCTCCTTTATCGACGTTCCCTTCGCATCATATTGCACCATCACTTGATGCTCGCGATTCCACATATGTGCCATATGTGTGGGATCGTGAAATGTCCGACTAAATGATGCACCTACAATGCAAATACGTTATGCAAATATATAAGTATACAAATACTATATAAAAAATAAAGTTGTACTAATATAATAAAAACATACACTCAGATGCCAGCGACGGTAGAGGCTCAGCTGTCGGTGGAGTAAATACCATCGGTGGAGTAGATGCCGACGGTAAAAATTCCTGAGCAGTCGATGTCAAGATGGACGGAGTATGCTCCGACTGCTCCTCGGATGCTGAACTATGCGTAACCCACCGAGAGGCAGGGGTGAAAGCTAGATGGCATTTCGATGCCATCATGACCTACAACGTTAATGAACATTAATCAATATAACATCATAACATATCAAATTCTATTTGCTCGAAAGTCGAGCCGGCTCTATGCCTGAGACATTCGGCTAGGGTCCTCCCCCAGCCAGCTTAATCATGGCCCAAGCCGGCTCGACTGTGTATCTAAGTCGGCTCCGCTATGTGCCATCCCCTCAATCACTCCCTCTCTTCCTCTATCAATTATCGTCGGTGAGGTCGAACCCCTCCCTCCCAACTTTTTCATCTCTCGATCTTCCTCTCTCCCTCTCTCGATTTTCCTCACCGACGAGGTCGGACCCCATCCCTCCCTCTCTCACTCTCTTGATCTCTCTTGTCGGTAAGGCCGGACCCCATCCCTCCCAGTGATGCTAGCGAGGCCGGACCCCCTCCCTCCCTCTCTCGCTCTCTCGATCTTCCATTCTCCCTCTCTCGATCTTCCTCGTCGACAAGGCTGGACCCTCTCCCTCCTAATGATGGCGGCGAGGTCGGACCCCCTCTCTCCCAATGATGGCGACGAGGCCGGATCCCTTTCTTCCTCTCTCAAGTATAGATCCATCGGGTATTCGAATTTGGATCCGGTATCGGTAATTAAAATTGGGTCCAGATCTAAATTTTTAGATTTCGATCCAAATCCAATCCATTGACAGATCTAGTCTACAGCCACCGACATGGCACGATCCAAGGCTACCGCCATGGTACTGTCCAAAAACTATGACATGTAGATAATTATAATATTTATTATAAATATTCTATAAATTATTATAAATATATATGATTAATAAATAATACTATAAAATTAAAAAAAATTATACTTATGGTAATAGAGAGCGGATCGCACCGAAAGCTCTGAGGGTCATCGACGATGACGCTAGAGAAGGACGACGACACTAGAGGTAACCTGTGAAATAAAAGCAAGATAGTGAGATAGAAAAGAGAGAAAAAGAGAAAAGAAAAAAGAGAGAGAGCACGGGCGGTCGAGGATGGAGGGCCAGGGGGAGGGGGCATAGTGATGAAGAGGCCAAAGGAGACTTCGCACTCGATCGGGGAGGGTCAGAATGATGATGGTGGTGGGGGGTGGGGTTTCATGGGGGTCGAAGGAGGATTGGATGGGGGTTCGCTAGGGATGAGGGAGGGTCGGATGGAGGGCGGGGGGTTGGATTTGTTGGGGGGCGAGCGGGGGTGGAGGGAGGTTCACCGGAGGGGAGGTTTCGTGGGGGACTGAGGGAGTATCGGATGGGGGGTTCGTCGGAGGGGGCTTTCACTGGGGCCGAGGGAGGGTCGGATAGAGGGTGGGGGTCGGATGGGGTGGTGGGTGGTGGAGAGGGGCGGTCGGGGATGGGGGGGTGGAGAGGTAAGGGAAGGAGGGGCGACACCGACTGAGGGAGAGAGGGAAAGGAGGGGCGACACCGATTGAGGGGGAGGAGGGGCGACGTTGGTCAGGAGGAAGGAGCCTTACCGATGACGAAGAGGAAGGAGAGAGACAGAGCGTGAGAGATTGAGCGCGCACGGAAGGAAAGAAAAAATTTGGAGATTTTTAACCTAACCTACAGTAGTGGTTATCGAACCGCTGTCATAGATCTATAGATCCCGATCTATAGCAGCGATTTTTGATAACCACTACTATAGGTAGTGTTGGTGCAGAAATCCATCGCCGCCGGAGGCCGCCGCATTCGAGGCCGCTGGGCGCCGCCGGGGACCTGCAAAAGGAAGTCCCGTCCGGAACCGGTGGGGTGGTGGCTCCGGCAGGACCCTCCGACGGTCAAGTCAGCTTCCGGCCAACAGTAATGGAGTGCCCGGAATGAGTTCCGGAGCTTAGGAAGGTGGAGAAAGGCTTAGAGAGTCGAGAGTTCAGAGAGCTTAGCCTTAGTATGTCGGGAGGGGTCCTTTTATAGCGGAGCTTAGTTGAGGGTGACGGCTGTGCCGTCTGGCAGAGAGTCGTCGGGCAGCATGGAGTTTGGTACGGAGAGGAAGGCGTCGTCCGGTAGGTCGTGGGAGCCCATACCGGCGAGCAGTCGGCCACACGGAGTCCGGTACGGAAAGGAAGGCGCCGTCCGGTAGGTCGTGGGAGCCATACCGGCGAGCAGTCGGCCACATGGAGTCCGGTACGGAGAGGAAGGCGTCGTCCGGTAGATATGGGGGCCATACCGGCGAGCCGTGGGCCGCATGGAGTCCGGTACGGAGAGGGAGGCGCGTCCGGCCTTGCTGCAGGCGACGGTTCATCCAACGGAGTTTGGACTTTGCAATGGAGTTCGGTCGAAGGGGAAGCTGGGGGAGCTCGTCTGGCTGAAGGGTCGGCCATCTGTAGAGTTCGGCCACTGAGAGGCCCGAAAAAGCTCGGCTGGCCAATTGAAGGACTTCGGTTGCTAGTTGGTTCGTCAGGGCTCGCTGAGGAGTTCGGTCGCCTAGGGTCGGTCCGAAGGAGTTCGGCCGTGGGGAAGTCCGAAGGAGTTCGGCTGCATGGACTCGCCTGGGGTCGGTCCGAAGGAGTTCGGCCGCATGGACTCGCCTGGGGTCGGTCCGAAGGAGTTCGGCTGCACGGACTCGCCTGGGGTCGGCCCGAAGGAGTTCGGCTGCACGGACTCGCCTGGGTCGTCCGAAGGAGTTCGGCCGCATGGACTCGCCTGGGTCGGCCCGAAGGAGTTCGGCTGCACGGACTCGCCTGGGGTCGGTCCGAAGGAGTTCGGCCGTGGGAAGTCCGAAGGAGTTCGGCTGCATGGACTCGCCTGGGTCGGTCCGAAGGAGTTCGGCCGCATGGACTCGCCTGGGTCGGCCCGAAGGAGTTCGGCTGCCGGACTCGCCTGGGGTCGGTCCGAAGGAGTTTCGGCCGTGGAAGTCCGAAGGAGTTCGGCTGCATGGACTCGCCTGGGGTCGGTCCGAAGGAGTTCGGCCGCATGGACTCGCCTGGGGTCGGCCCGAAGGAGTTCGCTGCACGACTCGCCTGGGTCGGTCCGAA
>QRFJ01000047.1:2138264-2188049 GCA_006176705.1 Cocos nucifera
GGGAAGTCCGAAGGAGTTCGCTGCATGGACTCGCCTGGGGTCGGTCCGAAGGAGTTCGCCGCATGGACTCGCCTGGGGTCGGTCCGAAGGAGTTCGGCTGCACGGACTCGCCTGGGGTCGGCCCGAAGGAGTTCGGCTGCACGGACTCGCCTGGGGTCGGTCCGAAGGAGTTCGGCCGCATGGACTCGCCTGGGGTCGGCCCGAAGGAGTTCGGCTGCACGGACTCGCCTGGTCGGTCCGAAGGAGTTCGCCGTGGGAAGTCCGAAGGAGTTCGGCTGCATGGACTCGCCTGGGGTCGGTCCGAAGGAGTTCGGCCGCATGGACTCGCTGGGGTCGGCCCGAAGGAGTTCGGCTGCACGGACCGCCTGGGTCGGTCCGAAGGAGTTCGGCCGTGGGAAGTCCGAAGGAGTTCGGGCTGCATGGACTCGCCTGGGGTCGGTCCGAAGGAGTTCGGCCGCATGGACTCGCCTGGGGTCGGCCCGAAGGAGTTCGGCTGCACGGACTCGCCTGGGGTCGGTCCGAAGGAGTTCGGCCGTGGGGTTCGAAGGAGTTCGGCTGCATGGGTTCGTAGGAGAGTTCAGCTGAAGGAAAACCTGGGAGGAGCTCGGATGGCCGAACGGGCGTCTGGGAGATCCGTCTCCTGAAGAAGTCCAGCCGCTTGGAGTCCAAGGAGCTCGGCCGTCAGAAAAGTTCGGCTGGCGGTGGGAGTTCGCCCTCTAAGCAGTTCGGCCGAGACCTTGGTGCAGGGGAGTTCGGCCTCTAAGCGGTTCGACCGTCTTAGGGGCTCGGCCTGGCGCCTGGCGCTGAAGCTCTTCAGCAGCTACTGGTTACATTGGGCTGAGCATCGGGCCGGGCTTCGGCAGGAGCGGGATTTATCCCCAACAATAGCCCCCCCACTCCCGAGTTCAAGAATTGAAGGAAGGGAGTACCAAAAAACAGGCGACTGCCGAAGCTTCTTCCAGACTCCGCATTGGTTGCAGCTGAAGCTCGGGGGGGGGTTTCATCCCCGGTCGATGTTTGGAGTTGAAGTGGGACTCATTTCCAGCCAAAATTGGTGAAGTCGTCGTTGAGGCCGGAGTCAATGTCGCCCCCCGTGGTCAGGGTCGGAGTTGACATCGCCTTCATCAACCGAAGTCGATCCGGGGGAGACCTCCTCTTGCGCAGTCAAGGTTATGATCGCTTGGGGGAGATCCCGTCTCCCGCTGATGCTGACACCGAAGTTGAAGCTGAGGTCCGAAGGAGACCTCGTCTTCTATAGAGAAGCTTGCCGTAGACTCTTGGCTAGGCCTGAACCTTGCTCACGTTAGGACGGGGTTCTCCTCTTGTCCTAACGGGCTGTGGGGGCACATCCGGACCTCGTCCGAGCTTCTCCCCCATCCCGTCCTTCGTGAACGGGGTCTTCGACTTTGCTCACGCTAGGACGAGGTTCTCCTCCCGTTCCTAGCCGGCTGTGGGGGCACATGAGGACCGTCGTCCTCGCTTCTCCCCCCATCCCGTCCTTTGTGGACGGGGCCTTCGACTTTGCTCACGCTAGGACGAGGTCCTCCTCCTGTTCCTAGCCGGCTGTGGGGGCACATGAGGACCGTCGTCCTCGCTTCTCCCCCCTTCCCGTCCTTTGTGGACGGGGCCTTCGGACTTTGCTCACGCTAGGACGAGGTCCTCCTCCTGTTCCTAGCCGGCTGTGGGGGCACATGAGGACCGTCGTCCTCGCTTCTCCCCCCATCCCGTCCTTTGTGGACGGGGCCTTCGACTTTGCTCACGCTAGGACGAGGTCCTCCTCCTGTTCCTAGCCGGCTGTGGGGGCACATGAGGACCGTCGTCCTCGCTTCTCCCTCCATCCCGTCCTTTGTGGACGGAGCCTTCCACTTTGCTCACGCTAGGACGAGGTTCTCCTCCTGTTCCTAGCCGGCTGTGGGGGCATTTCCGCTCGCTTTTTTCCCAGTGACCTTGAAACGATAGTGTCGAGCAACGAGGTTTTATTGAGGGAAACTACTGGTAGTACATTCTCAGGTTTTCTGAGTTCCAAGGTCGGGAAGCGCTAGTCCTCCGAGCTCCTTTAGGCGATAGTGCCAGGTCGGATGACCTCTACCACTTCGTACGGACCTTCCAATTTGGGACGAGCTTCCCTTGATTCTGGGGCTGGGAGACTGCTGCTCGTCGGAGCACTAAGTCCCCAACTCTGAACGCCTTGCTTTTGACTCTGGAATTGTGATACCGAGCCACTTCCGCTGGTAGGCGGCCATTCGGATGCGGGCTACCTCCCTCCTTTCTTCCAGCAGGTCGAGGTTGGTTCTGAGGTCCTGGGAGTTGAATTGCTCGTTGAAGCCCACGATTCGAGCAGACGGGAGTTTGAGCTCGATCGGGATGACTGCCTCGGTGCCGAAGGCCAAGGCGAAGGGTGTCTCGCCGGTCGGTACCCTCTGTGTTGTTCGGTACGCCCAGAGAACGTGGTAGAGCTCGTCTACCCAGGCCCCTTTTGCCCTGTCGAGCCTCGTCTTGAGGCCTTGCAGCAGGGTCCGATTGGTCACTTCGGCTTCCCCATTGGCTTGCGGATGAGCCACCGATGTGAAGTGGTGGGAGACGTTTAGTCCTCGCAGAACTCGGCAAACCGGCTCCAGCGAACTGTCGCCCATTATCGGTTATGAGAGCTCGGGGCAGACCGAACCGGCAGATCAGCGTCTTCCAGACGAAGTCCTGCACCTTGGCCTCGGTGATCTTCGCTAGTGGTTCCGCCTCGACCCACTTGGTAAAGTAGTCGATCGCGACTAGGAGGAACTTCCGTTGTCCGGACGCTGTTGGGAAGGGGCCGAGGATGTCCATCCCCCACTGCGCGAAGGGCCAGGGTGCAGTGAGCGGAGTGAGTTCGGATGCCGGCTGCCTTTGCACGCTGGCGTTCTTCTGGCAGCGGTCACACCTCTTCACGTATTCCATGGAATCACGAAGTAGGTCGGCCAGTAATACCCTTGCCGAAGCAGTTTTTTGCGACAGGGATCTGGTCCCCGTGACTTCCGCAGAGCCCTTCGTGGACATCCTGTACGCGATGCAGGCTCAGAGGTCGGAGGCACCTCAGCAACGGGAGGGAGTACGACCTTTTGTATAACTTGCCCTCGTACAAGACGTAGCGGGAGGCTTGACTCCTGAGCTTCCGAGCTTCTCTCCGATCGCGGGGGAGAACCCCTTCTTCGAGGTAGGCGGTTAGCGGATCAATCCAGCTGGGCTCGAAGTTCGTCCGCAGGGACGGCTGGAGGTTCTTCGGTGGTCGGGCGCTTCAGAGTTTCCAGAAACACCTCTTTTGGTAGTTCGGCCGGGGCAGAGGTGGCCAACTTGGAGAGGAGGTCGGCCCTTGTATTCCCGGTCCTTGGGATGTGCCGAATGTCGAAGCTGTCGAAGGCCGGTATTAAGTTCTTCACCTTCCCGAGGTACATCACCATGCTTTCCTCCCGCGCCTCGTAGCTGCCGCCGACCTGACCGACCACCAACTGGGAATCGCTATAGACTTGAAGCCGACCCACCTTCAATTCCCTGGCTATCTGCAGCCCGGCTATCAGCGCTTCATACTCGGCCCCATTGTTGGTTGTGGGAAACTCGAAGCGCAATGCGTACTCGGTGACGACCCCCTCGGGGCTAACCAGGACCAGCCCAGCGCCGGCCCCGCTAGAGTTGGACGAGCCATCCACATGCAGAACCCAGGCGCCTTCAAGGAGGTCGGCCCTTTCTTCAGGGAAGCTCGACCGCCACAGCTCGGCTTCGTCGGGGCCTGGTCTCCCACTGATGATAGTCTCGCTTGACTCAAGCTCGGCTTCAACTGGTGCGGTGCACTCCAGCACGAAGTCCGCCAGTACCTGAGCCTTGATCGATGGCCTGGGCCGGTAATTGATATCGAACTCCGTGAGCTCGATCGCCCATTTGGCAATTCTTCCTGAAGCGTCTGCGCGGTGGAGGACGGCTCTTAATGGTTGGTCCGTGAGGACCGTGATGGTATGCCCCTGAAAGTAAGGTCGGAGCTTCCTGGCTGCGATCAGAAGACAGTAAATTAGTTTTTCTAACTTGGAGTACCTGGTTTCCGCGTCCCTCAAGGCTCGGCTCACGTAATAGACTGGTTGTTGCGCCTTCGCATCTTCTCTGACCAAGACAGCCGCCAGGGCCATTGGAGAGACAGCTAGGTATAGGAGCAGCCCTTCTCCAGGTTCGGGCTTTGCCAGCAGTGGAGGCGCGCCGAGGTAGTTTTTAAGCTCTTCGAATGCCTGTTTGCACTCCGCTGTCCAGCAAAAATTTTTCGATCGCCTGAGGACCTGGAAGAAAGGCAGGCACCGCTCGGCCGACCTTGAGACAAAGCGGTTCAAGGACGCCACCTTCCCAGCCAGGCGCTGAACTTCCTTAATTGTCTTCGGGGCAGTCATCTCCTGGATGGCTCGGATTTTTTCGGGGTTTGCCTCGATTCCGCGTTTCGACACCAGGAATCCTAAAAATTTTCCGGAGGTCACGCCGAAGGCGCATTTGGTCGGGTTCAACTTCATCTTGTGCCTTCTAAGTGCACCGAAAGTTTCTTCAAGGTCGGCGAGGTGGTCCGTCGAGGCTCGGCTTTTGACCAGCATGTCGTCCACGTACACCTCCATGTTGCGGCCGATCTGCCCCTTGAAGACCTTGTTGACCAAGCGCTGGTAAGTGGCTCCTGCATTCTTGAGTCCGAAAGGCATGACCCTGTAACAATAGAGACCTCGGTCAGTAATAAAGGTGGTCTTTTTCTTCATCCTCGGGTGCCATGCGTATCTGGTTATAACCAGAAAACGCGTCCATAAAAGTAAGGAGCTCGTGGCCCGAGGTTGCGTCCACCAGTTGATCGATCCTCGGCAGGGGGTAGCTGTCCTTTGGGCAGGCTTTGTTCAGCTTCTTGAAGTCGACGCACATCCTCCATTTGTTGTTTGCTTTTTTGACGAGGACCACGTTCGAGACCCAGGTCGAGTAGTTGACCTCCCGGATGAGTCCAGCTTCAAGGAGCTTATCCACTTCTTCGGCTACCGCCTTCTGTCTTTCTGGGGCTTGGCGGCGTAATTTTTCTCTGACGGGTCGGTGCCTTGGGTCGATGGCCAGCCGATGTTCTATGATATCGGCGTCGATCCCCGGTACATCCGCCGGGGCCCAGGCGAAGACGTCCGCATTCCTTCTGAGGAAGGCGACGAGCTGTCCCTCGACCTCGGCCGCTAGGTTGGAGCCGATCCGCACCTCATGCCCCGGGTCTCCATCGCGTAAGGACACAGGGACGAGGTCTTCCGCAGGTTTGCCCCGTTCTTCAGTGAGGTCGTCGCGGACGTCCAGTCTGTCAACAAGGCAAGGGTCGGGCCGGTCTCCCTCGCGCAGGGCGATTGAGTAGCAGTGCTTTGCCAGGGCTTGGTCTCCTCTGACTTCGCCGACTCCATGGCTCGTCGGGAATTTTACCTTTAAGTAGTAGGTTGATACTACCGCCCGCAGCGCGTTAAGGCCTGGTCGCCCAAGGATTGCATTATAGGCGGACGGGGTCCTTACGACAAAAAAGTCGATCTGCACCATGGCCGATTTTGGGGATCGGCCCGCCGTCACTGCCAAAGTCACCATGCCTTCGACCGGAACGGCGTGTCCAGCAAATCCCACCAGGGGGGAATTTACAGGTCCTAAACGGGTGTCAGGTAGGGACATTTTCGAGAAGGCATCGTAAAACAATATGTCCGCCGAACTTCCATTATCCACCAAGACGCGGCGTACATCATAATCAGCGACGTTTAAAGAGATTACAACCGCGTCGTTGTGCGGAAATCTGATCCCCTGGGCGTCTGCCTCGGTGAAGGTCACGGGCTCCGAGGTCCTCTGCCTCTTTGCCGATCCCTCGGGTTCGTCGGTCTTTCCCTGCTGCGGTCCTCCCGAGATGGTGTTAATGACGCCAAGAGACGGCCGGTCCTCCTGCCGATCTTCCCCAATCGGTGGCAACATTCTCGGCCGTCTTTCCTGCTCTTTGGATCGTCTTCGCAGGAATCGGCCAAGCCTGCCCCGCCGGACCAGCTCCTCGATTTCGTCCTGGAGCTGGATGCACTCCTCGGTATCGTGACCGTGGTCACGGTGGTAAAGGCAGAACTTGTTGGGGTTGCATTTTCTGGGATGGGAACGCATCCTCTCCGGCTCCGGAAGTCGTCCCTTGATCTCCAGCAGCACTTGAGCCTTCGGGGCGTTGAGGGGGGCGTAGCTGTGAAAACGCCGTCGGAGGGGAGAACCTTGGCGCGGGGAGGGACCTCGTCGCGAGGGAGAACCTCGGCGCCGGGGGGAACCCCGGCGTCGGGTGGGACTTCGGTGCCGAGGAGGACTTCGGCGCGTCTTTCCGTCGGTGGCTTCCCGCCCCCGAGCCTGGGGTGGAGTCCGGGCACGCCCGCGACCAGGGGGAGTTCGGGAACGCGGCCAGGCTTCGGTGCGCTTTCTTTCCTCGGCAGGCCTTCCCGCTCTGCCTACTCGTCGCTTGTCGCGAGCTTCACCATCCTTGGCCTCGAAAGCCTCTTCTGCCCGGGCATAGCTTTCAGCCCGAGCTAGCATGTCAGCGAAGTCCCTGGGATATTTCTTCTCCAGGGAAAACAGCAGGTCGTTCTTCTGAAGGCCGCCCTTGAGGGCGGCCATAGCAACCGATTGGTCCAGGTTCCGGACTTCCAGCGCGGCAGTGTTGAACCGGGTGACGTAAGCCCGGATGGGTTCCCCCTCTTTTTGCCTAATGGCCAACAGGGAATCCGAGCCTCTGCGCGGCCGTTTGCTGCTGACGAAGTGGGCCGCGAATTGTTGGCTCATTTGGTCAAACGACAGGATGGTGCCCGGCTTAAGCGCCGAGTACCAATTCCTAGCGGCTCCCTTGAGGGTAGAAGGGAAAGCCCGACACAAAATGGCATCAGGCGCGCCATGAAGTAACATCGTCGTCCTGAAGGCCTCCAAATGGTCGACCGGGTCGGTGGTCCCATCGTAGCTCTCGAAATGCGGGAACTTGAAGTTCGGTGGTACCTGTTCCTGCATAATTTTCTGTGAGAAGGGAGGATCAGTGCAAATATCGTTACCGCGGGAGGAAGGGGTACGACGAAGTTCTTCTATGCGCCGTCCCATCTCCATGAGCCTTTGGTCCAGGAAATCTTCGCGATCCTTAATCCCCAAGGTCTTCTCGCGGAAGGGGTGCGAAGCTTTCCCCTGGGTTGAGCCGCGGTCCGAGCAGGGGCTCTTTGCCGGCTGCCCCTCTCTCCCGAGGGCCGGAGGTTGGGTAGCCCACATCGGTCGCTCCTGGACTGGATTCCCGGGCTCCGGGGAACCCCGCGCCGGTCGAGTGGGCGCTGGACCTCGCGAATGCGTGGCTTGCACTGCCTGCACCGCCTCCGTAAGATCGCGGACCTGCTGGGCAAGCAGGTCGAACCGCTCCGCATCTACCGCGAGTACGGAGCGGGCCCGCGTAGCCGGGGCCGGAGTGGGAGCGGATGGACCCGAACGGGATCGGGCCGCGGAGGCTGCCGACCTCCGGGTCGAGGTTTCTTCTGGGAGGCATTTTTCTTTTCAGAAAAGGAATACTGAAGAGGGAGGAGAGAGATCCGGAGCAGGGGAGGGAAATCGTCGCCGAGCACTCCTTTAAGAACAAGGGAACCTCGAAGGTTCAGTCCCTTGTTCCCACAGACGGCGCCAATCTGTTGGTGCAGAAATCCGTCGCCGCCGGAGGCCGCCGCAATCGAGGCCGCTGGGCGCCGCCGGGGACCTGCAAAAGGAAGTCCCGTCCGGAACCGGTGGGGTGGTGGCTCCGGCAGGACCCTCCGACGGTCAAGTCAGCTTCCGGCCAACAGTAATGGAGTGCCCGGAATGAGTTCCGGAGCTTAGGGAGGTGGAGAAAGGCTTAGAGAGTCGAGAGTTCAGAGAGCTTAGCCTTAGTATGTCGGGAGGGGTCCTTTTATAGCGGAGCTTAGTTGAGGGTGACGGCTGTGCCGTCTGGCAGAGAGTCGTCGGGCAGCATGGAGTTTGGTACGGAGAGGAAGGCGTCGTCCGGTAGGTCGTGGGAGCCATACCGGCGAGCAGTCGGCCACACGGAGTCCGGTACGGAAAAGGAAGGCGTCGTCCGGTAGGTCGTGGGAGCCATACCGGCGAGCAGTCGGCCACATGGAGTCCGGTACGGAGAGGAAGGCGTCGTCCGGTAGATCATGGGGGCCATACCGGCGAGCCGTGGGCCGCATGGAGTCCGGTACGGAGAGGGAGGCGCCGTCCGGCCTTGCTGCAGGCGACGGTTCATCCAACGGAGTTTGGACTTGCAACGGAGTTCGGTCGAAGGGGAAGCTGGGGGAGTTCGTCTGGCTGAAGGGTCGGCCATCTGTAGAGTTCGGCCACTGAGAGGCCCGAAAAAGCTCGGCTGGCCAATTGAAGGACTTCGGTTGCTAGTTGGTTCGTCAGGGCTCGCTGAGGAGTTCGGTCGCCTAGGGTCGGTCCGAAGGAGTTCGGCCGTGGGAAGTCCGAAGGAGTTCGGCTGCATGGACTCGCCTGGGGTCGGTCCGAAGGAGTTCGGCCGCATGGACTCGCCTGGGGTCGGCCCGAAGGAGTTCGGCTGCACGGACTCGCCTGGGGTCGGCCCGAAGGAGTTCGGCCGCACGGACTCGCCTGGGGTCGGTCCGAAGGAGTTCGGCCGCATGGACTCGCCTGGGGTCGGCCCGAAGGAGTTCGGCTGCACGGACTCGCCTGGGGTCGGTCCGAAGGAGTTCGGCCGTGGGAAGTCCGAAGGAGTTCGGCTGCATGGACTCGCCTGGGGTCGGTCCGAAGGAGTTCGGCCGCATGGACTCGCCTGGGGTCGGCCCGAAGGAGTTCGGCTGCACGGACTCGCCTGGGGTCGGTCCGAAGGAGTTCGGCCGTGGGAAGTCCGAAGGAGTTCGGCTGCATGGACTCGCCTGGGGTCGGTCCGAAGGAGTTCGGCCGCATGGACTCGCCTGGGGTCGGCCCGAAGGAGTTCGGCTGCACGGACTCGCCTGGGGTCGGTCCGAAGGAGTTCGGCCGTGGGGTTCGAAGGAGTTCGGCTGCATGGGTTCATAGGAGAGTTCAGCTGAAGGGAAAACCTGGGAGGAGCTCGGATGGCCGAACGGGCGTCTGGGAGGAGTCCGTCTCCTGAAGAAGTCCAGCCGCTTGGAGTCCAAGGAGCTCGGCCGTCAGGAAGTTCGGCTGGCGGTGGGAGTTCGCCCTCTAAGCAGTTCGGCCGAGACCTTGGTGCAGGGGAGTTCGGCCTCTAAGCGGTTCGACCGTCTTAGGGGCTCGGCCTGGCGCCTGGCGCTGAAGCTCTTCAGCAGCTATTGGTTACATTGGGCTGAGCATCGGGCCGGGCTTCGGCAGGAGCGGGATTTATCCCCAACAGGTAGAAAATAATTTTTTTTAAATATTATATAATTTTAAAATTTAATGTCCATCTTCATTATTTATTAACTAAATAATTATCATTAGAGTGTCATCGCAAAAAATCGCCTCAATCCGATGGTCCTAGCTTCATCCATCAGAAAAATTTAATTTCGATGATCACAAACGATAATACAATGATTTGATAGATGAAAATCTTCGATGGATCCAAAAATCTTCAACGATGATTTTGATGATATTTGTAGCATACTATCAAAGTTTTACTTCAATCGGATATTGCTATTATGGTCAATTTAGTATGGAATGATTTTGACCGTTAAATTAGAAATAATCAATCAAAGAGTTAAACGACATCCAATTATGAGATAATTTTTTAGTTAAATGATCTTTGTTATAATTTTAAATATTTTATACGACGATGATAGTAAAATTTAAATCATTTTCATATAAACTGTTCATGTTAAGTAGATATTGCAAAAGCACGAGCATAACAATCAGTAAAGTTTCAGAATGGTTATCAAGAGATGTATAGTTTTAGATTATTCTTCATCTCACGAGTTGAATTTTATAATTACCATCATAAAAAATAATTAAAGTAGTAGCCAAGATCATTTATAAAAAAAATTATCTCATAATTGGATACCGTTTGGTCCTTTGATCAATCATTTATCATTTAACGGTCGAAACTAATCTATACTAAATTGACCAAGATAACGATATTCGATTGAAGTAAAACTTTGATAGTATGCTACAAACATCACTGAGATTATCGTTACAGATTTTTGGATCCATCAGAGATCTCTATCTATCAAATCATTGCATTGTTGTTCATGATCGTCGAAATTAAATTTTTTTGATCGACAAAGCTAGGGCCATCGGATCGAGATGATCTTTTGTGACGATACTCTAATAATAATTATTTAGATAATGAATGATAAAGATGGACATTAAATTTTAAAATTATATAATATTTAAAGAAAAAAATATATGGCAGCGGTTATAATTAACTGCTGCCATAAATCAGATTATAGCCGCGGTTCTTACTAACCGCTGCTATAGGTCTAACTTATTGACAGCGGTTATAATGAACCACTGCTATAGATCGACATACAGCATTGATTTTTGTAACCGCTGCTATAGATCCGACCTACGACAGCGGTTTTCGTTAATCACTGCTATATGTCGGACCTATAACAGCGATTACAAAAATCTCTACTATAGATCTGATTTATAGTAGCGGTTAATGAAAATCACTGTCGTAGGTGCTATGGCAGCAGTTTCAAAAACTACTGCCATAGTAAGCACTGCCATAGGCCATTTTTGTAGTAGTGAATATTGCATTCCAAAATAATAATAACATATTTATACAGTTCAAAAGATATATATTATATAAAAATAATATTAGATATTAATTTTCTGAAGAGCATGATCAGAAATAAAACTTTCAGAAAATAAATTGAAATTTTAAAGGGCTAACGCAAAATAATAACCTTCAACAGGGGATTAATTATAAAATAGAGATTTTACGCAATAAATTATAATAAAAGGACTAAAATATAATTTATTGAACCAAAAATTAAATTTTTGT
Organism: Cocos nucifera; assembly: GCA_006176705.1. Taxonomy (NCBI): domain Eukaryota; kingdom Viridiplantae; phylum Streptophyta; class Magnoliopsida; order Arecales; family Arecaceae; genus Cocos; species Cocos nucifera. The sequence continues at coordinate 2,149,222 of QRFJ01000047.1, forward strand.
AATTATAGGGATTAAACTATAATTTTTCTTGGACTAAAATGTAATTTTTATATTTGTAGGGACTATAATGCAAAATTACAACATAACAGCTCAAACACCAAATTGGGTTTGGATTTTGGGTTGAAATCCAAAATCCGAAACCCATTTGGTCTCTTCTCCCTCACGATTTTCTCTTTTTTTTTTTGTTTTGGTTTTGGGCAGTGGAGAGGAGGGCTCACCGGCACCTCTTCTCCTCCTCAAATTTGGTTCATCAGGAAAGGACCAACCAGTGGAATGCCATCGTCAGCCACCGTCAATCGCTGGCAAGGTGCCCACTGACGGCCACTGTGCATGAGTGGTGGAAGGAGAAGGGCGCGGCGGCTTGAGCCGCCGCCCCTCGTAATCCCTTCTTTTTATTTGAGCCGATGACCGATGGGAGGACGACCGCTGTCCCCTCTCTGGCCACGTCGGTCGGTTGCCAACGTCGATCGCCCATGGGAGAGGAGGAGCGCATGACACGAAAAAAGCCGATGGCCTCCTCCTTCCCTTCTTCCTTTTTTTTTTGTTTCTTTGAAAAATCGGGAAGAAAAGTCCGACGGCCGATGCCCCTGCCATCGGGGCCGCCGCTTAGATCTCATGGCGGCTGTAGGTCGTGCATGGGCGAAGGAGAAGGAGGACACGACGGTAGAAACCACCGTCCCTAGAGAGAGCAGGAGGCCCTTCCGTGCTCTCCGCCTTGTCAGAACAACGACAGGCAATCGTGTATTTGGCCGCCTCAAGGTTTACTCATCTCTCTCTTCATTAATCACCAAACTATTGTGCCCATGAGTTTTTTATTCATACAATATGATTATTACGTGGAAGTATAATTGCCAGCTGATCTTATGAGTAGCGTAGTTTGGTTTGCATGAAGTCACATGATTGTCGGATCTTGATCCGGTCAGAGAGAGATCCGACCGACAAGAAGAAAAGAAGAGGAGAGGGCATGATCTCAAAAGATCCATCCTATTTTTTGTTTTAGCAAAATTTTGATTCTAATCTTCTATAACAAGGCTCTGATATCATATGTAGATGATTTTCATGAATCTATGCAGAAGATTAGAATACAAAATATAGATGCGTACCTATGTCCGTCATTGATTTACGAAGAACGACAGCAGCGGATGCTCAGACAAACATCGAAATTAGATCCTTCTCCACCAACTTTCTCTCAATAGGCGGCTATTCGATGGGACAAGTCAGAGAACTAGTTTCACGATATTTATAGAAAATGGAGATGAGACCTAGCCATATAAAATAAAATCCTAACAGACCCATCCATCATGGACTCATGTCCGACCAAAATCCACGCTATGCCGTCCTAACTACACCAACTCAAATAAGATAATCTATCCGAGAACAAAAAGATCACAAAAAATATTAAGCTTATATGTCTATCAACCCGAATCACATAATCAATCTATTTTTAATAAAATAAATAAATAATTAATAATAATCCATAATTAAAAAAAAATTTCACATATCAATTCATATTAACTTTTTATTCTCCTTTTTTTTTGGGCATTTATTTCCCGCCTTTGTTTTCTTTACTGTATCACATCTGATATCGTACAGCACACTCAACATGATTGGCCTCCATAGGAATGGGAAATGTCAACAGCTCTTATGTATTAAATACTGCTTCGATATCTAAAAATGATAACGGTCTTAGGCATGGATGTACGTTCTATTTTTCTCGTAGCTGGGCAATAGAATTTGCGAGGAGTGGGACTGACAGTGGTCATTCTCCCGGCACTTACATCCAATCTGGTTATTTGTGCCAACGAAACAAAGCGAGTTCACTAGGTGCCAGCACACTGTTTGGTTTTTATTTTATTTAATATGTTCAAGTATGATTATTGTTATAACTTAGATCTGAAACTTTTGCAGAAGACAGGGTCAACTAATATATGATAGAAGAAAAAGGTCTGACTTCTTGCCATGTTACAATAAATGTGAGTTACATAAAAAGCTTGAAATCATGCAAAAGTGTCAGAACGGACTCAAAACCAAGATGGATATTCCAATTCATCCGTATTTGAGTAAAACTTGAAAGGAAGACTTCCAAGGTTAGAATGAGAAGAAAAGGAAGTATCTTAAGCCTCTAAGTAGTAGAAAGAGATCTTGTGTGTGTTTCTTTTATGAGAGAAATCAGAGCTAGTATATATTTCATTCTGAGAGAATGTAATGGTTGGCGCTTCCAACATCTTACAATTTGAGAAAGAGTACACAGAAACTAAGTTGGCTTGCTTTCAAACTTTAAATTTTACCCTTTGCGAGGAAGCAGAAATAATACTGATATCAAAAGAATAATTTAGTAACAATTAATTTTAATCAGAAATCCAAATAGATGGATTTTTTGGAGTCAATCGGAAACCCGTAAAATTGCTTTTACTTTGAAGTATTACTCTGTTGAACATCTTTTCTTTAAACTCAAGAACCAAAAGAAATAAATGGACCGACCCTGCCTTCCATGTCAGGAAACAGAAACATCTCTTTGCTGCAAATCTATCATTCCGGAACATCAGAGGCAAACGCTTTAAATTCGCTTCCAACCGCCGCTTTCAGCGTAATTGGATGACGATCTCGTAAATGTTCCTGGAAGAAATGTTTGCAGAAGCACATTATCACCATAAAAATTCATATCAGATAATTCTTCAGAGGCCAGAAAAAGGCATTTTACTGAAAAACACAGCAAAACTCACTTCGGGGGTCTAAAAATAGTTATAATTCAAGAGAACTTTATTAAATACTGCAAATAAGTGACTCTTTCAATAAAATTCTTTACAAGTTAACACCCGCCTGTCTTCCGTGGGAAACAAATTAACAAAAAAACGTCAGCAAATGTTATATTTGTTATGCACTCATGAACTCAAAAGAAATGAAAGAGCTTGAGAATATGACATATCAGTTAGACTCATCACCAATAATCCATACAAGAACAAGCCCCATCTTTAAAATGATGAAACCTATTCCTGTCCCTCACAACAATCTCCCTCTCAAAGACCTTTGATATAAACTTTGTGGCATCATGGCAATCCAAACATACCCTCAAGTTCTTCACAATCCTAATGGTCACACCTTCCCCCAGTGCAATCAACCCAAAAGCAATAGCCAGCTTCTCACTATGCCAACAAAGAGCATCCTCTTTCTCCTCTTCCTCAATGTCAAACAACACCTCATTAGTCCTAGCCACATACCCCGCCAATCTCAACCTCCTTGACATCTCCCCTAACATCAGCTCGATCTCCTTATACCTTGGATGTGATCTATCCCCCACAAAGAACTCATGGACCTTGCCGCCAAGCTCTATAACACTGCAACCAGGCTCCTTGCTTACCCCCTCGGCCTTCATTGACTCTCTAACGCTACTGACCCCCTTCCAATTCCTCGAGTCCGCATAGATGTTTGACAAAAGCACATAAGCACCATCATTCTTTGATTCTAACTCCAAGATCTTTCTTGTCGCAAACTCACCCAATTTGATATTCTTATAGATCCTACAAGCATTGAGAAGAGCTCCCCAAGCTCCGACATGGGGCTTGATGGGCATGGCATTGATGAAATTGACTGCATCATCCAGCCGCCCAGCTCGACCATACAAGTCAATAATGCATCCATAGTGCTCGTACCATGGTTCGATGCCATATTCATCCCTCATCGAATCAAAATACTCACGGCCCTTATCTACCAACCCAGCCACACTGCATCCACGAAGCACCGAAATAAAGGTGACCCAATTGGGCTGCACATGTTCTTGTTTCATGAGCTCGAAGAGCTCGAGACATTCCTTGCCTGCGCCATTCATCGCCAAACCACTCATTGCACTGCTCCAAGTGTAAACATTCTTCTCCCCCATACTCCAAAACACCTCCATGGCTCTTCTCATGTCACCGCACTTGGAATACATGTCTATCAATGCTGTGCCAAGCGTCACCGTGATTCGAATCTTGTTCTTCTGTATGTAACCGTGCACCCACTTTCCTTGAGCTAATGCACCCAAGTGGGCGCATGCAGTCAGCACCGACACAATCGTTGCTTCGCCGACCCTCACGCCCTCCACCTGCATCAAAGAAAATAACTCCAACGCCTCCTTCGACCGGCCTACCTGCGAATACCCGGCTATCATCGCATTCCAAGCGATGGGGTCCCGCTGGGGCATTCCGTCGAACAGATCGCGGGCCAGGTTGACCTCGCCGGAGCCTGCCAAGGCGCCCACCATGGCGGTCTGGGCAACGACGTCGGGACAGCAGAGCTCGGAATAGACACGGCGAGCAGCGTCGGGAAGGGCGAATTCGGCGTACATGTGGATGAGGCCACTCTGGACGTGGGGATCAGCGGCGAGGCCGCGCTTGAGGGCGGAGGCGTGGACGGCGGTGCCGGCGGCGGCGCAGGCGACTTGGGCGGAGGCGCGGACGAGGAAGGTGAAGGTGTAGTGATCTGGGGAGAGGGCTGGGGAGTGGAGGATTTGGTGGCAGAAGAGGAAGGCGAGGTGGGGGGTGGGGCCCTTGGAGTGCGCCCGGATGAGGGAGTTGAGGGCGAAGAGGGAGGGGGGGTGGGGAGAGTGGGCGAGGAGGTGGTGTGAGTAGGGGAGGAGGTGGGGGAGGGAGAGGGCCAAGGTGGCGACGAACTTGGCGAAGAAGGGAGGGTCGTTGAGATGGCCATTGACGAGGAGGTGGGCGTGGATTTGGTGAACCTGGGGGAGGGTGGCGGTGGAGTCCAGAAGGGATAGTGGGCTATGCCTCGGTATCAAGTTTCTCAGGGAGGTCATATCGCTACAGGTAATGAGGTTGGTTGGAAGCGGCTCACCGCACATCTATTTGGGTATTTGGTCGGGAAAGGTACGTGGGTAAACTTTCTGGCAATTTTAATGCAACGTCTCCATGCAAATGAAAAATATATATATAAAGAGAGAGAGAGAAAGAGAGAGAAAGAAGAAGCACCCAAAAATCCAAAGCACAAAATTTAATCAGATTCTGAAATTTTAGTCCTCGCACCAGCCAAGGACGAGCCTCGGATATTTGGATAATAGTTGGAAAACCTTGGATAAGAAATTTTCAAGTCTCTTGATGGTTTTTACCGGGCAGAGCATGATACGGAATTCTATTGAGTTCACAATATGTGGGCCTTGATGGAGAAGGCATCCCAAGGTGTCGAGAACTACGTGAGTTTCTAGCCGTGCAGTTCACCGCCACTAGGGGTGGGTCCTCAGCATGCACTCAGCAGTCATCTCCTTGCATTTATTGAGGTTGCTTGACTGCAGGTCCAAAATGTATGTTTCTGTTGATCGTGTTTTCTGAATAAATATGTTGAATCCGGGACTTTTTCTTTTTCATTTTAAAGCAACTTTACCACTTGCTCTGCTTCTATCTTTTGCCTCTATCGAATCTCTTGGGTCGTCATATGTTCTGCTCAGGACATGGTATGGAACAAGGCTGATGCAATCACTCGAAGGATGCTGATGGAGGCATAATTTTTGGAATGGATGTAAACAGTCGATTGTTAGGGGTCCAAATGAGACATGTTTGGGATTTAGATAAGGATGAGTTATTTGCTATAGGGAAGAGAACCTTTTCCTTGGTAATGTGTTCCAATAATGCCGGTGATGTTCAACTTGGATTCTCCGTATGGTGGACCACATGATGAAATTATGGAGGGGCTGTAGGAGATTAAGATGCAAAAGAGATTCCAAGGCTCATGGTATTTTTGTGGGGTTTTGCATACATTTCATTTTGAAAGGAATTGGTGGTCATGTGGATGTGAAGGGTTTGCTGATTTATCGATGTTTTCCGATATATAATCTGTAAGTTGTCATAGCATTTTTCTTTGCAGTGATTCTATAGGGATGGGTTGTTAAATGCAAGAATGAAAAAAAAAAAGAAAAAAAAGATCAATGAGTTTGATCGCATATTTTCAAAGTAGATTCAATAGATATACTCTCCCAATTTGATTTGTACGCTCATCTTTTTCTTCCTGGTCAAGAACAATGAAGAAAGTGAGGCTCTGGGCAAGCTACGTACCCGTTTATGTTTTACAAAAGATTGAGATATATAGATAAAAGGCATGGTGCTTGGAACGTTCAATACATATGGTAGGATAATGGAAGACTATGGTTCAACTTCGTCCTGTTAAAGTTTTCTGTTTTTGTTATTTATGTGTCTTGAGAAATGCTTTTTTTTTTTTTCTTTTCCTTTTCGTTTCTGTATGTGAAAGCGAGTGAGTATAAACGAAACAAGAAGTTATATATTTATCAAAAAAAATTAAAACGGATTGCTTCCACACTACAGTACATAGGCTATGAGGGTGGTTGTGTCCATCACAAAAAATTAACATGCAACTGTTAATTAATTTATATGTCAGCTCTGATCTTTAAACGTAATATTTTGATAAAAGATTAAAGACAAATTTAATGATCGCCTGCTGCACGTGTTGTAGGTCCGTCTGCTATGGGAGAAATTATTGCATGCACCAGGTGCAGTTGGACCGTGGAAATCCCACGGTGGATAACACGCCATGTTACCCCTCGTATTTCATCACTTCCCAATTACGTGCTTTCCACCATTCATATGTCTCCAGATTTGCCCTGGTTCACTTGCACCCGGTGCATGCAATAATTTCTCCTGCTATGGTGGCGGTTTGATCACCCACGAGGGAAACTCGCATCGAGTCGCCACCACCAACCCCTACTTTCTCTGAAGAAATTGTTGCATGCACCAGATGCAAGCGAATTAGGGCAAATCCAGGGCATATGCATGGTGGATAGCACGCAATCGGGAATTGGTGAAATACAAAAGGTAGCATGGCATATCCACCGTAGGATTAGAAGCGATGCATGGCCTTTCTCTTGTCTAAATGTATATATTTCCCTCTCTATCTTATCCTCTCTTCCCTCCCTCCGAAGGATGGAGAAAGATGACGGAGAGGTCTCGACGGGGATCGGGCCCCCCTCCTCTCCCCTTCTGGCGAGGGTCGTCCGACTCCACAGAGAAATGCTGGTCCCAGCTTGAGAAAGGCATCGGGCCACTCTCCTTTGCCACGTAGCTCCAAGACGGGCTAGTCGCAGGCCCCGCCTCTCCCTGGTCCTGTAAAGCCACCTCAAAGTCGGACACGTATACCGTACACGTCGCATCAAGGCTGGACACCTGTCCAGCTTCCATTCTAACTGCAGTGGTTGGGCAGCAAGGATCTCCATCGGGTGGAGTCGCTCCGTTCTTCGTGGCAGCTTCCCTCTGGCTGTTATGATTGTTGAGATGCCTCGGAGATGTTATTGGCGCCGGCCCGATGGATATGTTCTTTTGTTTTCCCCCCTCCCTCCCAATACGGTAGCGCTTGGCCTAGGCATATCGAATGGTTTTGCACCTGATAAAGGCACTCTTATTCACTCTTTTTATAAAGAAGAGCAATATTTTTTAAGCACAAGAAGTACCATCCATTGGGGAACATGGGAATCGCATGGGGCCTAACAACAGTGTTAGATGCTGTTGTTCTATAATACGTAACATTGCTGATGGATATATGTTTATTTATACTAATTACGATCAAATTTCAAAACAAGCTTTCTCACTTGACAAATAGTAGATGTTGATGTTCAGATTGCGAGCAACCTGACAACCTAAAACAGATATCCTCTTTGGGCACCCCCCAAAAAAATAAAGTCAGTTGCAATAACATTCCCTTTTCACCATCTTTTAATAGGAGCCACAAGTAGAGCATTGTAGCCGTTTTCATATCAGCATCAATCTTAGATATCCCTTCCTTCACCATCGAAGCACTCAGCAAATAAAAGCAACCTCGTACAAAGATGAAAGGGGCAAAATAACCATTGCACTCCGCAACATCAGATTAAAATAACCATGTAACAGGATCCCCTAGAAAAGCTTCGGCGACAAATCAGCTGCTATGGAAGGAAGCAATAGAAAAGCTACACTGTTACACCCTGGAGCTCGTTATACGAGATTCCATGTGGCACAAACTACTCCAGCAACAAAATTCTTATCTTCGTAAAAGACATCAAAACCTTCGGAAGAAACTCTTTAGACCAAAATAGTATATCTAAAGCTATTCTGATAAACAAGACACCGGTAAGCTTGTTAGGGGAATGCTGCGATCATGTTCCCACGCCAATTTATGACACTTGGAAGTTACAGATATAGCTCCACATCAGACAATATACTTCCGAATCATGTAGCTTTTCATATGCATATTTACAAAAAAAGGCCTTTTGGCTGCACAAGGCTTTGTTATGAAAGCCTACTTATATATCAAATTCGAAGGACTTCAAAAGGATGAGAAAGGGAAATTTAGAGAGAGATCATCATCACTTTGAAAGGATGAAGAAAACCACACAAACCCCCGAGGTTTGGTGTCACCAGATGGCCCTTACTGATCTCCTTGCTCATCATTACATCATAATAGAAAAACCCCATAGCAGAAACAAAGACCGGTATAGCAGGATGGACATGTATGGCGCAGGAAGTATGAAATATTGAAATCTCAGCAGGGCCAGAGCCAGAAAGCCTGGTCCTCCACTGGGAAAACATAATTAAATGAGTTGTCTACAAGCTTCATGGAGCTGCATCCTTTAAGTTCCTCATCCTCATCGACATGTAAGAGAACAGCCCTATCAGGTTTGAAAACATTTGAAGAGTCTGCCAGCTCCAAAAGCGGAGAGACTACTCCATCAGTGTAGCCAGGGCTATCCAAGTCTGATTCCATGCTGTTGGCAGAGCTGAGATCCTCTGGTTTACACAGCAGAACATGCATATCGGGTTTGTTCTCTTCAAAAGCTGAAGCCATGTCTAGCTCTTGAAGAAGGAGAGGAGGAGAATTTTTGATTTTATGTGTTTCTAAGTCTCCCTTCTCCCATTTACAAAGTTTGCCGCTGAGAAAGAGAACCTGTTCGGGAGAAAATTCTTGGTGATAAGCGAGATATAAATCATCTTCTGAATATATTTTTCGATAGAGGAACGACAGACACAGATGAGGACAAATCTTTTGACTGAAGTAAACTTTAAAAAGGCATGTCACAATAGTGCTTCTGTTTTTCTCCATCAATTGCTGTTGTGTTGAAATAAAAAAGACAAGCTAGTTGCTTAGACAGAAGGTGAGGAATTTATTCTTATGAAGCATCATTCAGTCGAGCATGAAACATATAGCAATCTGTGCAAGATACATGACCCAGAAGTAGAATAACAGACTCGTAATAAGAAAACGAACATGATCATGTCAACTATTCCTTAGCATCTGATATACAAAAATCTTTAAATCTAGAGGTGTCCTTTTATACAGCTTGACGATAGTCATGTACATTCGAAAAGGGCAAATTTACATCCACTCATGTCTTCAGGATATGGAACATGATTAAGAAACAAAGAGGTTCAGCATTGTGTGGTGTTGTTAATGTGCAGTGAGAGGAACTAGACACCCAAAGACCTACAAGCAAGAGATATCGTGCACCCAAAAAATAAGTTTCAAGTACTTTTTAAAGGGATGCAGGTTTCAGCTGAAAAAAAATGGAGAGAAGCAGTATAAGTTTGTTTGCTTTGACTGAAATGGATTACCTCTGCTTTCAGCTTCTCCTTCTCCTCGAGTAGGTTCTCATAATCAGCCTTGAGAACATCATAGCTGGACTTAAGCACACCATAATCCTTCTCCATCTGCTTTGTCTTCAATCGGGCTCGGCGGTTCTGAAACCATATGGCTACCTGTCTAGGCTGAAGGCCAAGATCCTTTGCAAGCTGAATCTTTCTCTCTAGTTCCAGCTTGTTGTCAAGAGCAAAATTCTTCTCCAGGAGCTCAACCTGATCAACCGCTAGCCGCCTCTTCTTATCTGGCTGGTGACAAAACTCCCCCAGGTTTACTTCACCAGTTTCATCCAAGCCAAGGGACCGGTAAAATGATCCTTCATTTGTGATACCATGAGCATTTTCAATATTCATCATGGATTTCAAGCCTGGGGACAAATAGAATTTTAACTCAGACTTCAATATATATCTTCTAACCATGGTCCGTGGCTATGGATAGCTTGCTCTATATCTAAATCAAATTAGCAAATGCAAACACCAGTTTTAAGGGAGAAATTATGAAAGTGCCTTGTTAAATCACCTACAAAAATGTCATTTGGATGTTTGATTCCAAGATAAGGCCATCATGTAAGTTACTTGATATCCAGTAAAAAAAAAAAAAAAGAAATGCCAAAAAACAAGAAGTACAATTAGTGGGAGTATTGATCAAGGCAGTTTTTCTGTACTAAACGGAAGTCTCATACACATGATACCTGATATCATAATTCAGAAAGTCTCGATCAGAGTAGTTTGTTATGCTCATGATAAAAAAATCCACCAGGTTAAGTAGAAATCAAACGAATTTTCAACAAGATTAACAGGTCTCAACACAACTGAAAATAGAAGCAGCTCTCAGTTACGAAGTTGCATCAGATTGGAAGCACCCATCTTAAGACAGATGGTTCTAATATTGGTGCCAAGAAAACTTGAGAAGCTCAAAATTTGAGATGGATTAGTAATGGAAAACGCATACCAGGAAAAAGTACCAAGTTCAAATTTCAGTAGAAGATCAGAAGATCCGCGGCACCAAAAGTAACCCTCTTGCAAACCTTTATACAAATCCCCCCCACCCCTAACATCGAACAAAACACACAGACGTATCTCCATTTCGACCATCTAAAAAGCTTAGCAGCCCAATAAACAGCTCAAAATTAGAATCACATCAAAGAAAAATAAGAAAATAAACTGCAGCAGAGCACTAAAATACTATCACCCAAAAATAAATTCCAGAATTCAGAACAAGTCGAAATGGTTACCAAGGAATCCGCCATGAGAAGAGTCCGAAGCGATCAGGGCTTCGATAGCGTCCGACGGAAACCCTTCGTTCCGGAGCAAAACCGCCATATTTGGGCCCCCATACGCCCTCATTCCTGCCACATTCTGCCCTTCTCTCCCTCCCTCACAGTCTTTTTTCTCTAAACTGTCTTTTTTCATAGAGTCTTTTCTCCAATCTTTACCTCAAACAACTCCTTCCCGACCTCTCTCTCTCTCTCTCTCTTCCTCTTCTTCTCGCCCTTTTTGTCTCTGTTCTTTCCGGAACTCTTTAGCGAGCCAGCTTAAGACCAGAAGGCCATGCTTTCTCCCTTCTGAGAGGTCCTGCACACCCGCTCCTGCTCTGTTCTTCTATAGCTAGTGACAGAAGAAGCTGGTGATCATGATGACATGGGCGTGGCAGGAGGCAATAGACCAGGGGCTACTAAGAGCCATCTCTTCGTCTCTCTCCCCCTCACCCCTCCTATCTCTCTCCCTCCCAGGGGAAGAAGAAGAGTTGATGGAAAGAGACGAAGATTGGAAGTGGGTGGAAAGAATTCCGTCAATTCCGACGGAGACGACAGAGTCCAGTGGTGGGGGAGGGAAATGGAAAAGGATTTGATTTTGTTTTGTTTTGCCGAGGTCTCTCTCTGTAATTTCCTTCCTGGTCCGGACAACTTCGAGGGGAGGGGTTTATAAAGGCCGGAGTGGCCTGGTGATGCTACTGTTGTTTACTTAGCTCGCTGATGGGTTGGGGCTGAAAGAAATGCCCCCACGTTGTCTTGATAAATTAACGAAAGCATTCCTGTTTATGATAGCAGTATACCATTGCATAATTCTGTCCCATCAATTCTGACGCTAAATCAAAATTTTAGATCGTGGATCCCCCATTGTCCGTGGGACTTTTGCATTCCCACTCATATATTCGGTCTCTACTGGCACTTAATTCAACGGCTACTAACTTTATCCAGACGATTCTCCATCTTTGTATTCGGAATCACATGACGTGACACTTATTCTTCTATTTTATCTATATTTTAAATTAAAAAATATTATAAATATGATGGATTAGATTATATATTAAAAGTATATTTAGTTGAAAAAAAAGGTTAGACTCGAGTGATATATTTATATTTTAAAAAAATAAAATGTATTTAGCCTTACAGCTAATATAAAAAAAGTTCATAAGATATGGTACGGAAGCAATCGAGTGTGGCAGCTCATATACTTAAAAATAAAGAAATTATGAATTTATGTACGATCTAAAAGTAACAAAACAGGAAGAGATGAAAAGGTTATAATTAAGTTTGTGGCTGGTTGTTTCCAATCATAAAGTGACTTCTGAAGGTCCCCTGGCTCCAGAGGGTACAAACCTTAGGTTCGCGATGGCTAAATTGAACGCTGGACGAGTCTACAGAAAGATGCATCCATTATCTTTTAGACAATTTGTCGAACTCTTTCACGGATGGATCACATAGATACCCCCCATCTTCCCTTGCATATTTCATTAGTAGATGGTGAACACGAAACCTAAGTTGGAATTCTCAAACCGATCACCTTGTGTGCCCCATATGTGCACGTTCTGTTCGCTTGTCATTTTAGCGAACCCATCGACAAGCATATCTCTGGTTGTGCATTTCAATTTTCATGAATTCCTTGGGTCCTGCTTAAACCTTCTAAATCTTACGTTTCTACCTTCAAATAATTAGGATGCATTTGATTCATCAATATGTTTAGTTCGTGATTGCGATCAAAATTAAAATTGAAATAAGAAAAAAACTTTGAATCCTAAAAATGAGTAAAAATTAGGTTTTGGAAGTTTGAAAATTTTATATTTTCTTATAAAATCAGAAGAAGAATAATTTTTTTTCTCAACCAACTAATTAAAATGAAAGACGCTCCATCCCATTTTCATTCTAAAGTTCAATTCTCTCAAACTAAATATCCTCTTAAGCTCTAAGCACGGTAATTATAACTAAAATTAGCATCCTTCTCTTGAGAGCAACGAAAAGGACCCCAAACAAAAATAATATACATAAAAGTGGAACTAATCAAAATAAAATACTAGAGGAAGCTCCCCTAGAGATGACAGATTGCCTCATATCCATATCCACCTTATAGTTAAAATCTCATATCCATATCCATCATGTACCTACCTTGAATTGAATTGGATCAGATTAAATAAAGATATGGATTAAATTGGATCGGATGAATAAGAGGGATCGGATATATATAATTAAATATATAAAATTATTATAATTTTAAAAAATAATATATATTAAAATTATATTGGATCAGTATTCGAAAAGAAGCATACCGTTATTTATATCTGATTTGAATCCATTTTGGATATTTTTTCTAAATCCAATCTCCATTCTAGATTCTAATTGGATGGGTTCAGATTAAATACCTAATGGGTCAACTAAAATTATCATTTCTAGCCCCAACCCCCCTCCTCTCCTCTCTCTCTGTTTTTTTTTTTGGTCTTAGAATTTTCAGCCATGTCTGAACCTTCTAAGGTTGATGGTGACACTTAAAACAGCATCTGCTTGCATTTGTGCCATACAAACTTTCCCTTTGCCATAATTTTTTTTTGGTTATATCTTTGCCACATCTTTTATTAAGAATCTAAACAATACAAAACTTGAATTTTCTTTCAATATCCACTAATCAGATAAGAGGAATCTTTAATGTTACGGCAACATATTTAGGATTGAAAGAAGAGTCTAGGTGGTCCAATAGTTACAAAACTTCCGTCCACATACCACTTGTTAATCCTTGCTTTGTAAGTGTCTATCATTCTTCTCAACATGCAAAAACCAAACCAAAATAAATTTATCCACTTTCAATGTTAAGCTATTCTATTAGTGTTATTTATGGATGCAGCATCATCGTCATATAGCGTGATGCACCTGAATAATCACAATCTTAACCCGAGTTAGTTTACATAACGGTTATTGAACATCTAATAAATACACATAAACTACATTGCATATAGGTGGAATGCACCAACATTTGCCTAAGGTGACCCTGTCTCATGAATTGGGCCACAAGTCCAACAATTAGACCACAATCCTCAATAATTATATCTTACAAGATAAAGCATGCTTGAACAGTAATATAATAAAGACAATCCAAAACCTTATCCATGCCGCTACTAATTACTGAAACCAAACTTCTAAGGAGTACAGGAAGGTTCACCCAAGGATGGTTACCTTTACTTGACCTACGTTGCATGTGGCATGTTCTAATCTAAATATGAAAACTGTAGTGATCAGATGGCAGCACAGGCGGAATAAACTTTTATTTTTATCGAGGTAACTCTAATTCAAAATGCACGGACATCCATTAAATATAGAATCAAATGTCTAATATCTTGTCATTGTTGTCATTAAATATAGCTCATCATTGTCGTCATTGTTGCAGTGATGGACAACAGCGGGCGCATCTCCATAATTACATTGTTTTGGCCTTCATCGAAATACATAAGACGAAAGCTGAAAATCCAAACACTGAATTGCTCCAAATTGCAAGTTAGAAGTAAGATTAGCTCGGCCTATTGGTTCAAACCGGTGATCTTACTGGCGGCTTTGAGTTTAAATCTTGTATCCATTAGATCTGGAGATAGACCTCCACCGAGGGGGATGCGACATTTGTATGTGCAGCTCATTGCCTGATGCCTTTGTCTACATGTTCAAGGAAGAGAGAGAAGGAGGGAGAGATCTTATACATCTAGGGTGTTACCGTCGAGACAATTTTGTCTCTGGACAACATTTGCGTCATAAAACCCAGGTTGATACCATGGAAAAAGTTCTTCTAGCGATTTAATAATAAAATCAATAATTTTATTACATTTCCAAGTAAGAAATATATCATCATCAATGGAGAGATAAAGGAATTCATGCTGCTGCAAACCATACAAGCCATGGCAAGTAGGAGTCGAGATGAGTTCATGGTACTCCGCGGAGCTTCGGAGACGAGGGCGAGTCTTGAGGTGCGAAGGTGGTGCGGCGGAGGACGGGAACTTCGAATTCCCGTCTAATCAGGAGTTATTTTCACGGGCGGTAGTTTGTCGGAGCTTTATGGGCTGGGTGGGGGACGGGTGACTCGACGCAACCCCCCACCCTCCTCCTTTCTCTCTCTATCCCTTTCCCTCAGCCCAGCCAGGCCCACGGAAGCTTTCCTCACTACATGGACCTAGTGGACAGAAAAGGACTGGACGACCGGATCCCACATCACATCACAGGAAAGCTGAACAGCCGAACCCCATCGACGTATGGAATTGAGCACTTGTTGATCCTGTTGTCTCGAGGAACACGGTTAAATTTATTGGGAAAAATTCTTCTACGTCATGAACGTTGCAGCTTCATGGACATCATTTATGATAATTACCCTTACGTGAAGCTAAAATTAAAAAAAAAAATATTTTTTTGGGCATCATGCTTCAGCTCCATGCGAGAGCCAATCATTATGGATAGTGTCAGTGAAGCTACACCACCCACGGTAAAAAAAAATATTTTTTAATTCTTAATTATTTTAAATAATACAATCCATCTAGCAGTTTAACATTATTCTCTTATAAGAGCTACACCGCCCACGATTAAAATTCTTGATTGTTTTAAATAACACGGCACATCTAGTAATTTAACATTATTCTTATTGGCGTAGAATTTGGTTGATGCCGGATCAAGCTGGAGTTGAAAAAGAAGAGATTGCCACCGGTGACCTACAAAATAAAGTCCTATCTGAAGTAGAGGGTGGTGGCTCCGACAAAATCCTCTGACGATCAAATCGGTTCTTTTGGCCAACAGAAATAGAGTGCTCAGAAAATTAAAGAGCATAGTAACGAGAAGGAGAATCGGAGCTTAGAAAAAAACGTATTTGAAGGATCTCTTTTATAGACGGAGCTTGTAACAAATTGATGGTGATAGTCGTAACTGTCTGGTAATGGACCATTCAGGCTACGTGAAGTTTTTTACGAAATGTGGTGTCCGTTGTCATGGTATGCCAGTCCGTTAGGATTCAATAGTTGAAGAGCTTCGAATCTCAACAGTTTTGGAGAGGCTCGGGCTCCTTTGAGATCGTTCGTGTATAGGTTGGTTCGTATTCAGTTGGTAGCCAAATTCATGTGAGTGACGAGATCCCTCTAGGCGACTGGAAGGAGATCGACTGGAGCAAGACCATCTTGGGAGGGGGTTGACTGGAAAAACATCGAGTGGAAAGAAGTCGGCCGAAAGGAGCTTGTTTGTTGATCAGAAGAAATTCGTTTATAATGAGTTTAGCTGGAAAAAATCATTTGGAGGAAATGCGACTGGAGAAGATCGTCCGAAAGGAGACTGGTGGAGAAGTCCAGTGGGTGTATGCCGAAGGAGTCCAGTAGACTGAAGGTCGGAGGGAATTCGACTTCTAGGAGGTTGTTTGGCAATTGAGAGGAGTTCGGCTGATGAGAGAACTCGGTTAGCGGTCGCTGGGAATGGACGATTAAGATACTCTTGCAACTCATCCGTTCCTTTAAAGCTCAGCCATTCTCGGGGTGGTTCGAGGGCTAATAAAAGCGGGATAGGGCCCTTTTGCCTGCATATTCAAAATTCTTGATACGAGAATTTAGAGGTTCCTACTCTTCATAGGTTGCTGAAGTTCGTCCAGGGAGAGACCCTATCATCAAGCCAGGTTGTGTCGGATTTGAACACTTGATTGCTTAGAAGACTGCCATCACCGTTCGAGCTCGTCCAGATGAAATCCGTAAGATCTTGTAGATTTCAGAGTTATCTGAGAAAGTTAGCAATCGGAATACGGAAGGTCGGCCAACAAGTCTAAGTTAGAGGTTTGCAATCTTGGTGCTAAGCAGGAATTTCTCACTGGTCGAAGTTAGCCATGGTTATCATCGTCGGACGAGATCACCCCAAGACTTGATATCCTGTTGGACTTCGGCAGGTGAGGGTTTGCCCCCAACACAAGTTTTCCTACTTTCGAGTTCAAAATTCGAAGAAAGGGAGTAAAAAAATATGAATATTAGAATGCCGAAGTTCTTTTCCTCTTTTTGTGCCCGCTGGAAAGGAGGTTTTGGTATTTACCGTGCTGGCATCGAAACTTCTTAAATACGAGGTGACCCGTAAAGATAAATTTTGAAATTTTCATCGAAATGCTATCCAGGATATGGTGCAATAAAAGTTTCATCCGTTGCCACTTCTCTGCCATAATAGACAAGATACGTGTTAACCTGAGGTTGGTCCGCAAAGATCTGCAATCAAGACCGCCTCGGACTCTTGTAGTTATTTAAGCTTATCTTTTTTTTCTTGGATTTCAGTTCGTCCTGATTTCTTCTCTTTTTCCTCTGGTCTTCATCTTCTTTCTGCTCCAAAGTATCAGTATCTTCCACCATTTTTTTCGATTCTCAAGGATTTTCTCGTTCGATTTTCGTCGAGCTCATCATCTCTCCGTTCTCCTCCATTGACTTAGGTCAGTCCCTGAATCCCTCTTTTTTTATTATTCTTATCTTTTTGGCATCTTTGTTCGTTTGGTTTCTCCGCGAGAGTCTTGAATCTTATTTTTCTTGATTTTTTAGAGAAATTTCTCCACTTTAGTTTGATCCACATGTCCTTTGAAGGATCCTGATCGACTTGTTCTGGGAGCTCGGCTCACTTCGCATTGATGGATCCTTCCTATAAGGATCCCGAATCTATAGAAGTATCTCAGCCGTCCTTCATCCTTGATACCATCCCCTGTAAACTTCGATCTAAAGATCTTTCATTGATTAGATCCAGTTTGAAATTTCTTCTAAGTACGAGCTTGAACTCTCCGAACCTAGCGACCGAGCCTGTTCCCCTCCTCTTGGCCGGACTTGTTTATATATTGAAACTCTACGTGCAGGACTTCGATTGTTGATACCTCCTTTTGTAGCCCATTTGTTTAAGTTCTTAAATATTTTCTTTGCCGCTATGGCACCGAATTCATTTAGGTTTATCATAGAGTTTCTCTCTTTGTGTATTATGGCTGACGTCCGACCTTTCATCTTCTTATTTCGCAACTTCTTCACCTTCAAACACCATCCGACTACCAAAGATTGGTGGTACATCGCTCTTCAGTTCGACAAGAAATGATTACTCAAGAATGCTTCCTCTTCTATTCATAACTGGGATGAGAAATTCTTTTTCATCTCATGTTCTTCTTTAGAGCTAGAACTTTCTTCCTAGAGAGACATAAGGGATTCAATCCACTGAGCTCCTCGACTTGAGAGAAAGGATCAGGACTCGGCTGATAAACTAAAGAATTATCGAGCTCCCCTGATTTTTAGGCTGCTAGATGATCAGACCTTATTTAACTTTGGTCTCAATCCTCTTAATCCGACAGGTAGTTCTTTGTGACCTACCAATTGTACATGGCCCCCTTTTCTTCTTCTGACTTTAACTTTTTTTATACTATAGCGATAACTCCTGAGGAGCAAAATTGCCTGGCAAAGGAGATCAAGTCACTGAAGAGAAAGGACAACACCACCAGAGAGCCATCAAAGAAGGCTCGCATCGAAGAGCCAGTCTCGACTGTACCGATCCAGGCCGCACTTATCCCAGAAACTGCCACAATAGTACCAAGCCCGACCTTGCCTAATGAGGACGTTGTCCCTACACCTCTTGATCAGGGTGAGATCGCTGAGAAGAACAAGAAGTAGAAGGTCGTCAGAAAGAAAACAAGGAGGACGACCGAGAACTCAAGTGGTGAAGGCTCCGACCAGGAGCAAGCTTCTTTGGATGATCGGAAGGTCGTTCAGTCTCTGATGAGGGGTGGCATCCTCCCGCACATCATCGATAAGATAGTTTGGATGGAGAATAAAGTGAGGTTTGACGAGTCCTTCGCTTTCTTCCTTGAGGTAACAAACTTTTTCGAACTTGATTGAATGCGGGATGCACTTTCGGAGTTTTAACTTATTTTTTTTTTTGTCCTGCAGCTGGGGCATTATTTATTTGCCCATTCGAAGGTAGCCGATCTCCACCAAATCAAGGCTTTCAAAGCTCTTCAGGAGGCTCAGACAGAGAATGAAAGGGTTCGAATCGAGGTTGACCATTTGAAGGTGTTCTCGAAGATATAGACTGCAGAAGTCGAGCGCCTTCGAAAAGAAGAGGAAGCTTCTGCGGGGTTGAGGACGGCCTTGACCCTTTCTAAGGATAAGAGGAGGAAGGTCGAAGCGGAAGTCGGCACCGAGAAGGAGTGGGCTGTCGAGGTCTTCAAGTCCTCCAAAGCAATGAAGGATATTAAGATTACTTTCGCCCAGAAAGCTTTCTTAGAGGAGTTCGAGATTTGCATGAGGGTTGCAAAGAACTTTCCTGAGGTGGACCTCGACCTTTTGATAAATGAACTCAGCGATAAAGCCGGTCCCTCTAATGCTGGTGCTGCTTCTTCCGTCGTCAAACTTGCCCTAGGTGCACCTGAACTTGCAACTGAAGCTCTTTAGTCCATTCCTGAGCTCGAGGTTGTCAAGGATGTACCAACCTTTCCTACTTCTGTACCAATCGAGGTCTAAAACTTTTTATCAATTTATACTTTTATTTTTCTTTTTTTATGTATGCTAAATATTTTAAGAAATGAAATTGAACTTTCTTTTTTTATACTTGTATCATGGTGGATGTTGTTCAGAATCCTTCCAATAATCATAGTCAAGACCAATCACCTCCAAATGATGCCGAGCCACCATCTCAAGGTATCTCTCTGAAATCCATAATCAAAAGTTTAAAGAGGAAGATTCATCACCTAAAAATAAGTTAAATAAGATGGAAGACGAACTTCAGAAATCCAAAAAAAATGCTTCAGAGGCGACGATTGAGGTCACTCGCCTCCGCAAGCTACACATGAAAGATTCTGTAAGCTTCAATATTAAAAAAGATAATTTTAAGAAAGAGCTGGCTGAGCTTAGGAAAAATGCTAGTGACAAGTCCTGGGCGTTAAATGTGAAGATCAGCTTCCTCGAAGTTGAGCTCAAGACTGCAAAAGAGAAGATTCAACTGTTGGAGGGGAGTTCGCCATGGTCTTCCAACAAAGTTCGGTACGAATGAGATTGGTCTCAAAGATTCTCTGCACTCCAGAAGTAGTTGTTTGATGCCAAGTCTGCCTATGAGACCTATCGGTTGGACTGATGTGGGAGAATATTTAAGCTTGAGCAATAGCCTCGAGCTATTAATAGTGAGGTGGCTTGACTTCAACAGCAGCTCGTCGATAGTTATCGATTTGACATAAATAGAGAGTCAGAAGAGATTGCTTTCTTGAAGAGAATTGCGAGCGAACTTTCAAAATCAATTGAGATTGAGAAAGCCGAAGTTCAGCGATTAAGGCTTCAATTGGTTTGCGAATAGCAAGCCATAAAAAATGTCGAGATTGAATCTGAGGTTCTGAGGAAAAGACTGTGGACATCAAAAAAGAACTATCAAAGGGCTGACAGGATATTCTACGATAACTTAATAAGAAGAAAGAAGTTCGAGGAAGAGATCGTCAGCCTAAAAGAATCCTTGGTGATGGCCAGTAGTCCGAAGTTCGAGGAATCATATCCCTCTTAGATCTTCAATTTTTTTTCTTTCTTTTGTAACCGATCTTGCAGACCTTTATTTTATATTTGATTTTGATTTTAATGAAATAATATCTTTTCTCATTTTCGTCTTATGTGAATTGAATATCTATTGATAGCTTTGGTTTTCTTTCCCCCTTTTTTTTTTGTTTGTGGTCTCGCGGACCTTTACTCTATAATGAACTCTAACCTCAATGAAGGAATACTTTCTTCGATCATCTTTTTCATTCTACTTGGATTGATTTGATGTTCATTGATTTTTCTATTTTCTACATCTTGTTTTTCATTGAAATCTTGTTGAAAATTGATTTTTCTCCTATCCTTTTATAACCGAAGACCTTTATCTACGCCTGGATGAGGTTGTCCTTCTATTTCTTACTTAGTTATTTTTTCTTTGTCCCTTTATCAAGACAAAGTTTTTCTCCTATTTTTGACGAGGTCGGTCTTTACTCTGTTCTTCCATCAGGATGAGGTTCTCCTCCTATTTTTGATGAGGTTGATTTTTACTTTTATCAGATCGAGGTCTTTCTCCTATCTTTGGCAACCAGAGGTCCTTATTCATGTCAGAATGAGATTCCTCTTCTATTTCTAATGAGATTATGGGGGCATAAAAGAGCCATTAGAAGGGCCTCTCCCCTCCTATCGGCTTCAATAATCGAAGGTCTTCATCTTGCTCAAGTTAGGATGAGGTCTTCATCTCAGAACAACGTCGCAGGAATCATCCAAGCCGGCTTCATTTGATGAGCTCCTCGATCTCGTTTTAGAGTTGAATGCATTCTTCAGTATCGTGACCATGATCATGATGGTATAGACAGTACTTATTAGAATTGCACTTGCTAGGATGAGTGCGCATCTTTTTCGGCCTTGATAATTGCTCATTGATTTCTATCAACACTTGAGTTTTTGGAGCATTGAGGAGGGCATAGTTATAGAACCTTTTAAAGAAAGGGCTCCTTCGTGCCCTTCTGTCATGGTTTCTTTGATGGCGAGCTCGAGGAGGAGTTCGGACTTGCTTGTGCTTAGGAGGATTCTGAGAGCGTGGCCGAACTTCATTCAGCTTCTCTTCAACTATGGGCTCGTTAGATCCGCCTACCTACCACTCTCTTATGGTTTTCTCATTCTTCAGTTTGAAGACTTCTTCAGATCAGGCATAGCCTTCAACCCGAGCTAATAGGTCAACAAAGTTTCGAAGGTACTTCTTATCCAGGGAGAATAGTAGATCATTCTTCTGAAGGCCATTCTATTGAGAATTGTATCCTAAAGTCAATCATCTAGACTGTAGATGGTTGAGCTAAATATAATTATACTTAAATTATTAATAAATAAAATTATTATTTTGATCTTTTCATCACTTTGTGCATCTTTCTATAATGAACTCTTCTATGATGAAGTCCTTAGGGCTATTTAGACTCGACAAAGAAGGATTTATCGTTTAGTCCTTAAATTAGTTCACGATCAAATGATACGTTATTACTCAGGATGACAACGTATCGAGTGTAGGTCATTGTGTGCCATAAGTATTGGTTACCCTCTTAACCAAAAAGTACAAAAATACTGTTATGGCATGTAGGTGAAGTGTAGGAGTACATTTTACTGAACGTGATCCAATTGTAGAACTCTCTACTATCAAGAGTTGCTCGTGAAGGATATGAGTATAAGTGTCCTTTAGACTTGAGACTACCATAGTGACTTACAAGCAACTCACTGTACTTAGGTACCAGACTATCTAAATTTTTAATTTAGTGATGAAAGGCTACTAGGTGTAGTCAAGTACTTGAGAAGTCGGTGTGTGTGTCAAGATGGAATTGATCCCTCTAAGTATTGGAGCAAGTACATCACTATATTTTAATTTAGCAAATCCTTGATCGGGATGGTCCATGTGATGGATACTGAATTTTGAAATATAATATGGATAAATTTTTAGGATTGGTAGTAAATCCTAGATCATCCTTTGAGCATCGAGGTCAAGAGGATGAATTATATGATAACCATATACCACAGATTCATCATTATTGCGTTATGATTTTTTGACCTATCTGGACGTCGGGTACCATTACTAGATGGTCACATCAATTAGTACAGAAAATCAGTTCTTATGCTACCAGCTTAGGAATCGAATCTATGGGGTCACATACATAAGGAGTTTCTACCTGATCTGATGGCTGATCATGAGTCCTGATGATCTAGGACACCATGATCAAGAGTCCCACTGGATTAGGACTCTATGATCAGGAGTCTCACTAGAATGGGACTCTATCTTTGTGGGTTCCACTAGACTGGGACTCAGAGTCCTACTTGTCTGGGACTATCTGATCAAGAGTCCCACTAGATTGGGACTTTGTGATCAGGAGTCCCATTAGATTGAAACTCTATCTTTGTGGATCTCACTAGACTGAGACTCAGAGTCCTACTTATCTAAAACTCTCTGATCAAGAGTTCTACTGGTTTGAAACTCTGTGATCGTGAGTTCTATTCGTTTGGAACACTGGATTCAAGAGTCTCACTGGTTTGGAACTCTTCAGGAGTTTCATGTTGATGGAACTCTATTATCTGATAATCCATCTGATTTGGACTCTGATATTTTTAGAGGATTAATTAGCAATTTGATTGTTGATTAGCTCAATTTGATTGAGCAATGAAAATTTGATCAAATTTGATCAAATTGGATTCGATTGGGTTTAACCCGATAAGGTCATGAGATGACCTAATTGCTATGAAAGATTTGATCTTGATTTAATCAGGATCTAAATCTAATTAATTTTTAATTTGATTAAAAATTAATTAAATTGGGTTAAGCCTAATTTGGTTGGATTTAACCTAGTCTAATTGGGTCTAGATTAGTTGGTTTGGTTGAAACCAATTAGGATTAAGTCAAATAAAGTTTGAATTCAAACTCTCCCATGCGCCCACCATCTTTGACTTTTCCACTCTTGTTCCATGCCTCAAAATTTTTGTACGTAACTTTTCTTATGCCTAGAAGGTTTCTGCGCCTCCTCTCTTATCTGCTTTTGATCTGGTCGAAGGGTTGGATTGGTTCAAAGTTAGTTGAATTTTGAATTCAACTTAATTGGTCGAGTAGTTTGAACCCATCCTTATCCTTATCTGATTCCCACGCCCACCAAATATTTTCACATAAATTTTTGTGCATTTCAGAGAGTGGACACATAGAAGGAGAGTCCTTCTACGTGTAAAACTCCTGGGGTGGGCATTGGGAATGGGATAAGCACTTGCTTGAATTTTGAATTCAAGCAAGTGGTTGAAAACACTTAACCTCCCTCTTCTTATCCAATCTCACGCGACTTTGTCATGGGTTGCATGCAACTTTTAAAGGGTATTTTTTTATGCGTGCCTGAGAGAGGAGGGAGGTTACGTAGAGGGATTTCTAAGAGAGAGAAAATCAGAGAAGGAGGGCTTGTCCTGTGCGTGGAAGGGTCAACTATAGTTCCTGCGCCAACTTTTCTCACATGCCTCTTCTCAATTTTTTTCTCCTTTTGTCATCCATCTTAAGAGGATCTAAGGTGGATGTATAGTAGAGGAAGAGTCCTTCTTCTCGTAAAAATTTATTTCATAGAAAAACTCCATAGAGAGAGGGTATGAGAGGGTTTCTGGCGTGTCAAGGTTTTTTGGTGAGTGCAAAACCCTAGAGTTGGGACCCTGGGTTTGGGTGGAGAGATCGAGTGCTGTGAGCATCGGATCACCATCAAACATCAGACACTGACTCATCATCCTTCATACTCCGTGTTTTGATTTTTTGGAGTATCCAAAAAATCTAAAAAATGGCAATCGATTGGATCGATTGCGATCAGCCATCAAAGTTTCCGACGAGGAGCTAGCATTTTGATGGAGCTGGTCGGGATCAGGAGCTCCATATGGATCAATCATAGAGGTCAGATGAGTGTGCGGCTACAACATGACATCATAGCTTCTTTCGATGGATTCAGATTGTGGAGATCAGCTACCAGCGCATAGGTATCGAATTATGAACTCCTATCGATCGGCAGATTCGATT
The DNA here is from genome assembly GCA_006176705.1 of Cocos nucifera. NCBI lineage: Eukaryota > Viridiplantae > Streptophyta > Magnoliopsida > Arecales > Arecaceae > Cocos > Cocos nucifera. The sequence goes on from QRFJ01000047.1 coordinate 2,173,613, forward strand.
TGCTGATCGATCATATTTAAATTTTAAATTACATATTAGCATGTCTAGATCCTGAGTAGGATTTAAATTGATTAAATCAATGTATGTAGTAGATTAATATTTGATTAATTTTTATTTTTGCTGCTTTAATTTAAAAATATTTTGAAAATACATGCTAAAAAATCTGCTCAATTTCCTTCAATGGTATCAAAGCCAGGTTAGGTTGCTTGATATGTCTAATATGTAATTAAAAATTAAATGTTAGTATATTTGATATGCTTAATCTAAATAACTTAGTAATCGAGAATGAATGAGCCACCAAGCCATTCGGTCATAAGGGATAAGTATGGTTTAAAGGCCATATCCTCCCATTCAGTGGGAATCTCTTATGGCGATAGGGGTGCCACCGTAAACTCATTCATTAAGATGAACAATGAAAGAATTTTAATGATTAAAATTATTTTAATTAAAAAATTAAATATTAATATATTTTAATTAAATCTAAAAGGTCGATTTATAGTTTAATTTTTATTATGTTTTATTTTCTGTTTAAAACTAGCAATAGATTGTTGTTTGAGAAATGAGTTGATCCATTTCTAAAATAAGTCGACCCATTTGAAAAATAAAAAATAAAAATCTTTTAAAATTTGAAAATTATTTTTGAAATATCGAACCCTGATCCATCAGCTTAAAAACTTAATTAAAATAATTAAGTATTATCTTCTAGGTTCTAGAATTGTGAATTAAAGATTGTAAGACAAAATCATAAAACTGTAGGTTAAAGAATTAGATGAATTAGGTCCATTAATTAGATTAGACCTAAGGTTAGTTAAAAAATGGATTAATCTAGAATAATTGATCAAATCTAATCAAGTGTTGAATTAGATTAGATCAAGGACACTCTAGAATCAACTTCAATAGTTATAGTTGGACAAGTCCATGTCTTTAACTAGACTAAGATGGACTTGATTCATGGCTATGCGGTTAAGTCTGAAATTGCTAGGTTGATCAGATTAAACCTAATTAATCGATTGGTATCTAAGGTAAGTTTGACAATTTAGATCAGTGATTTTTAATTAGGACCTACTCGCACTGATTCGATCTTTGACGAGTTAATGGCATATTCCTTCCACTGATCTTACTTACTTGATCGATATAGTCGATTGGGATTTGATTAGATCACTTGGTGATTCGAACTGACCCATGTTATTAGGAATCAGTTTGACTGATTTCAATCAGTAAGACTGAATAAGGTGCCCATGGACCTAAATTGATCATAATCCTAACCTATTGACTTGATGAAGTCACTGGAAGGACTTGACTTAATGAAGTCAGTAGGAAAAATTTGGTCCATGTCCTTTCTATCTTTAAAACATATGTAAACTAAATTTTTTAAATTATTAAATCCTTAAAATGACTAAGTTATGGGGATAATCGAACCATAGCCTCCCATTAAGGTGAATAGTAATAAGTCCAATTTTCTGGATGAATATTGGAGGTGCCTTATACCTGGTGTTTATTTGGATATTGAAATTACTGTACATCATGTGATGATTAGGTTACACTCTTTTAATGATGATTAGGTTAGCCAGAGCTTTTTTCGGGCCTAGTTATCATTGGTTTGATATATCAAGGTCAATCATGTTAATAGTTGGACCTAATCAGACCTTTTCAGTGGAGGCCATAGCCTACTGATTTGGCATCTGGGGCAAAATCTAAATATTAAAAATTATTTGAAGAAATAATTGATTGTGAACCTACCTATAGATGCACATGAGTTAGCTAGAGCTTTTCTCAGGCTCGTATGTAGTCTATGTGGATTCCAATACCTACTAAAGAGTTAATGTAATTTCTTGAATTGGAGGTAGAGGATACCAATTCATTAAAAATAGTGGAAGAACCTTTAGACTAAAGTTCAAGTCTTTAGGATTAATTAATTTAAGTACTAATAAGATTTTATATTTTTCTTTCAGATAATTAGAATGGCTAGAGTTAGTCCGCTCCGTTCACCGTTGGACAGTGGCAAGTGTTTAGGACCTAAGAACAAGGAGTCTAGTGTTGATCCTAACAAGGCAGACCCAAAGAGGAATTATCCTCTTAATCCAAATAGGCTAAACAGAAGAAATCAGCAAGTGATTGCTGGTCAAGGTTGTTATATGATAACATCTTATAATTTCTCCGTATATGATATATCTACCTAGGTATTAGATACCAGGAGTTCGATTCATATATGCAACTCATTGCATGGACTTTAAATTAATGAAAAATTTAAGAATGATGATAGATTTCTTAATATTGAAAATAGAAGTCAAGTTCTAGTCCTAGCATTGGAAACTCTTAAATTATTTTTCAAAAATAATAGTGTCATTTTAAGTGACTGTCACTATTATCCATCTTTTATGATGAACATAATATCCATTAGGCTTTTGGCCCAAGATGGTTATAGTTTATCAATAAAGGAACATTACTATGATATCATTATGAATGATGTCACAATAATATAAGAATAATTAAGAAATGATATTTATATTTTATCATAGCCTATTAGTGTAATGTACACATTGAATAAATGATCAAAACTAGATAATATCACTAATACTTATCTTTGGCACTATAGACTCAGTCATATAAATAAGAATAGGATTAACATGTTAGTCAATGAGCGTATTCTTGACATTGATGATTGTGAATCATTGAATACTAGTGAGTCATGTTTTCTTAGTAAGATGACCAAATCATGTTTTACTGAAAAGGATAAGCGAGGCCACTGAACTTCTAGATCTAGTATATACTGATGTATGTGGACATATGAAAACATGTGCTAGAGGTGGATTTTATTACTTCATTACATTTACTGATGATCTATCTAGGTATGGATACATCTATCTTATGAAGAATAAATCTGATTCATTTGAAATATTCAAACGATATCGAAATGAGGTAGAAAAATAACTTGGGAAGAGTATTAAAACTCTTTAATCTGATCAAGAAGGTGAATACCTTTCTAATGAGTTTCTGACATATCTAAGAGAGAATGAGATTCTCTCACAATGGATCCCTCTTGGAACACCACAGCATAATGGTGTATCTGAAAGAAGAAATCGAATCCTGTTGGACATGATTCAGTCCATGATGGGGTTTACAAATTTGTCGATTTCATTTTGGGGTTATGCATTAGAAACTACTTATTTTATTTTGAATAATATTCTGAGCAAGTCTGTTGCAAAGACTCCATATGAGATATGGACTGGACGTAAGCTGACACTCTCTCACTTTAGGGTTTGGGGATGTCCGGCTTATGTTAAACGTTTGCAGCCAAAAAAGCTTGGACCTAGGTTCGATAAATGCTTATTCATAGGATATCCCAAGAAAACTAGGGGTTATTACTTCTATCTTGCTAAAGAATAAAAGATGTTCGTCAGTAATAGAGCAGTCTTTTTAGAAAAGAAATTTCTTAGTGAAGAAATAACTACCTCTAATGTTGAACTTAATGAAGTTTGATAGATGAAAGAACCGACACATTCTAGTGAACCTACAGAGCTAAATTTGATAAGATCAAATTCAGAGCCTATTAAAATGGCACCAAGAAGATCCGGTAGAGTACCGCATCAATCAGACAGATACTATAGTTTCTTAGTTCGGAATGATGATCCTGTCGAACTCGATGAGAATGATGAGGATCCAATCACCTATATAGATGCCATGCAGAGGTCCGACTCTAATAAGTGGCTAGAAGCCATGAAGTTTGAACTGGAGTCCATGAAGATCAATAGTGTATAGACACTAGTTGATCCACCTAAAGGGATAAAATTCATTGGGTGTAAGTGGATTTTCAAAAAAAAATAGAGCACAGATGGAAAGGTAAAAATCTATAAAGCCTGTCTGATTGCCAAGAGATATCATCAGTGTTATGGTATTGACTATGACAAGATATTTTTTTTAATGGTAATGCTCAAATCTATTAGGATCATGCTTACGATAGCGGCATACCTAGACTATGAGATTTGATAAATAGATGTGAAAATAGCTTTTCTAAATAGAGAGCTGGATGAAGAGATGTATATGATATAGCTTGAGGATTTTACATCCACAGATGAGTCTAAGGTGTGCGGGCTTCAAATATCCATCTATGGATTGAAGCAGGCATCGTGGAGTTGAAACATGCATTTTGATAAAGTAATTAGAACGTATGGCTTCGTTAAGAATGGAGAAGAACCCTATGTGTATACATGGGCTAATGGTTCTATTATTATATTTCTTATACTGTATGTTAATGATATTTTTTTAATTGAAAATGACATCCCTGTATTATAGAGAATAAAGATTTGGCTGTCATCTCAATTCTCCATGAAGGACTTGGGAGAAGCTTCCTACATCCTAAGGATGAAGATCTATAGGAATAGATCTAAAAGATTGCTAGGATTATTCCAGTCCACGTACATTGATACCATGCTGAAAAGGTTCAGCATGGTGAATTCCAAGAAGGGCTATCTTCCGATAGGCCATAGAATTTTGCTCTTGAAGAGGGATTGTCCGACAACTCTCCAAGAGAGAGAGCGTATGAGTAGAATACCATATATTTTGATAGTGATTTTTATTATATATATCATGATGTGTACGAGACCAGACGTGGCATACTCACTAGGGATAGTAAGTAGATACCAATCTGACCTAGGTGAGAATCATTGAAAGGTTGTGAAGATAATCCTAAAGCATTTGAGAAATACCAAGAATCAGTGGCTCATCTATGAAAATACTGATTTGAAACTTGTGGGATATATTGATTTTAGTTTTCAGTCAGATCATGATAATAGCAAAAATATGTCAGATTTTGTGTTACCCTAAATGGTGGAGTGGTCTGTTGGAAGAGTTTCAAGCAGCACACTGTAGTCGATTCTGTGTGCGAGGCAGAGTATGTCGCGACATCTGATGCTGCGAAGAAAGCTGTATGACTGCAAAAGTTCATCGACGAGCTGAAAGTGGTATCCTCCTTGGATGGTCTGATTCTACTATACTATGACAATACTGGAGCCATAGCTCAAGCGAAGAAGCCGAAGGCATATCTGCGCACCAAACATATTCTGCGTCACTACCACCTTATATGAGAAATCGTGGAGCGAGATGACGTCGAGCTTCAGAAGATTGACGAAAAGGAGAACGTGGCCGACCCCTTTACTAAAGCTCTAGGAATCAAAGAGTTCGATAATCATAATGGAAGATGGATAATCGATACTATTCTGAGTGACTTTAGTGTAAGTGAAAGTTGTTGGAAATTATATTCTAAAGCCAATCATCTAGATTATAAATGGTTGAGCTAAATATAATTATACTTAAATGATTAATAAATAAAATTATTATTTTAGTCTTTTCATTATTTTATGCATCTTTCTATAATGAACTCTTCTATGATGAAGTTCTTAGGACTATTTAGACTCGACAAAGAAGGATTTATCATTTAGTTCTTAAATTAGTTCGCAACCAAATGATACGCTGTTACTCAGGACGACAATATATCGAGTGTAGGTCGTTATGTGCCATAAGTGTTAGTTGTCCTCTTAACCAAGAAGTATGAAGATACTATTATGGCATGCAGGTAAAGTTATAGGGGTATATTTCACTGAACATGATCCAATTGCAGAGCTCTCTACTATCAAGAGTTGCTCGCGAAGGATATGGGTATAAGTATCCTTTAGACCTGAAACCACCATGGTGATTTGCAAGCAACTTACTATACTTAGGTACCGGACTACCTAAATTTTTAATTCAATGATGGAAGGCTACTGGGTGCAGCCAAGTGCTTGAGAAGTCGGTGTGTGTGTCAAGATGGGATTGACCCCTCCAAGTATTGGAGCAAGTGCATCATTGTATTTCAATTTACCAAATCCTTGGCTAGGGTCGTCCATGTGATGGACACTGACTTTTGAAATATAATGTAGATGAATTTTTAGGATTGACAGTAAACCTTAGATTATCCTTTGAGCATCGAGATCAAGAGGATGAATTATAAGATAACCATATGCCACAAATTCGTCATTATTGCATTGCAATTTTTTGACCTATCCGGATGTTGGGTACTATTGCTAGATGGTCATATCGACTGGTATAGAAAATCAGTTCTTGTGCTATCGACTTAGAAATTAAACCTATTGTGAGCTCAGAAGTGGCACTCTCAAGTCTTGAAAATATGAGAAGATAGATCATGAAAAGACGGGAGTGAGCCAAAAGAAAAATCAGCTCTCTTAGCAAAGTTCAGAAACTGAACCGGCTCACCCTAAGATAGAGCTGGCTAAGTTGGAAACTAGGTCAGCTCAGTGTAGGACTGAGTCGGCTAGGTCTCAGAGAAAAATTCAAACAGAAAGCAGCATTTTTAGACTATTGACATGGTACACAATTGAGTTGGCTTAGTCTGGGACTGAGCCGACCCAATCGTAGGTTAGCCAGCTCAATCTGAAACTGGATTGGCTCAATTTTTATGGGTTATTATTTTATATACGTGGGTTATTTAAATTTAGAGAGTTTTTCTATGAGTTTGATCTTGACCCTTTGTAAAGTATATATACTAAAAATAAGTCAAGATTGGTGTTGGGGATAAATCCCGCTCCTGCCGAACTCCAGCCGAAGCCCGGCCCAACGCTCAGCCCAATGTAACCAGTAGCTGCTGAAGAGCTTCAGCGCCAGGCGCCAGGCCGAGCCCCTAACACGGCCGAACTGCTTAGAGGCCGAACTCCCCTGCACCAAGGTCTCGGTCGAACAGCTTAGAGGCCGAACTCCCCTGCACCAAGGTCCGGGCCGAACTGCCTAGAGGCCGAACTCCCCTGCACCAAGGTCCGGGCCGAACTGCCTAGAGGACGAACTCCCACCGCCAGCCGAACTTCCTGACGGCCGAGCTCCTTGGACTCCAAGCGGCTGGACTTCTTCGGGAGACGGACTCCTCCCAGACGCCCGTTCGGCCATCCGAGCTCCTCCCGGGTTTTCCCTTCAGCCGAACTCTCCTACGAGCCCGAACCCATTCGGACCCCACGGCCGAACTCCTTCGGACCGACCCCAGGCGAGTCCATGCAGCCGAACTCCTTCGGACCGACCCCAGGCGAGCCCATGCGGCCGAACTCCTTCGGACCCCACGGCCGAACTCCTTCGGACTTCCCACGGCCGAACTCCTTCGGACCGACTCCAGGCGAGCCCATGCAGCCGAACTCCTTCGGACCGACTTCAGGCGAGCCCAAGTGGCCGAACCCCTTCGGACCGACCCTAGGCGACCGAACTCCTCAGCGAGCCCTGGCCGAACCAACTAGCAACCGAAGTCCTTCAATTGGCCAGCCGAGCTTCTTCGGGCCTCTCAGCGGCCGAACTCTACAGATGGCCGACCCTTCAGCCAGACGAACTCCCCCAGCTTCCCCTTCGGCCGAACTCTGTTACAAGTCCGAACTCCGTTGGATGAACCGTCGCCTGCAGCAAGATCGGACGGCGCCTTCCTCTCCGTACCGGACTCCATGCGGCCGACGACTCGCCGGTATGGCTCCCACGACCTACCGGACGACGCCTTCCTCTCCGTACCGGACTCCATGCGGCCCACGGCTCGCCGGTATGGCTCCCACGATCTACCGGACGACGCCTTTCTCTCCGTACCGGACTCCATGCGGCCCACGGCTCGCCAGTACGGCTCCCACGATCTACCGGACGACGCCTTCCTCTCCGTACCAAACTCCATGCTGCCCGACGACTCTCTGCCAGACGGCACAGCCGTCACCATCAACTAAGCTCCGCTATAAAAGGACCCCTCCCGACATACTAAGGCTAAGCTCTCTGAACTCTCGACTCTCTAAGCTCTCCTCCACATCTCTAAGCTCCGGAACTCATTCCGAGCACTCCATTACTGTTGGCCGGAAGCTAACTTGACCGTCGGAGGGTCCTGCCGGAGCCACCACCCCACCGGTTCCGGACGGGACTTCGTTTTGCAGGTCCCCGGCGGCGCCCAGCGGCCTCGATTGCGGCGACCTCCGGCGGCGACGGATTTCTGCACCAACAGATTGGCGCTGGAAGAAGGGACTGAACCTTCGAGGTTTTCTTGTTCTTAAAGGAGTGCTCGGCGACGATTTTCCGCCCCTGCTCCGGATCTCTCTTCTCCCTCTCCAGAATTCCTTCTCTGGAAAGAGGAAATGCCCCCCGGAAGGGCTTCGACGCGGCGCTCGACGGCTTCCACGGCTCGATCCCCTCCGAGTCCGTCTGTCCCTGCTCTGGCCCCGGTGACTCAGCCCCCGTCTATAGCCGCAGGGGATACGGAGCAGTTCAACCAGCTCGTCCAGCACGTTCGCGGTCTCACGGAGGCGGTGCAGGCGGTGCTGCACCAACAAGTCCCAGTGCCAGCCCGACCGGCGCGGGACTCCCCGAAGTCGGATGATCCAGTCCAAGAGCGACCGGCCTGGGCAGCCCGACCTCCGATACCCGGATTGGAGAGGCGGAGGAGGGAGAGCCCTCGTTCGGATCATGGATCGACCAAGGGTGAAGCCTCGCGCCCATCTCACCAGAAAGCCTTGGAGATCAGAGACCGTGAGGACCTGCTGGGCCAAAGGCTCTTGGAAATGAACCGGCGAATTGAAGGACTTCGTCCCCCCTCGCGTGGCGATGATGTTTGCGCAGACCCTCCTTTCTCGCAGAAAATCATGCAAGAGCCTGTTCCACCGACCTTCGAGCTCCCTCAACTGGAAAGCTACGATGGAACTTCTGATCCGGTTGATCACCTGGGGGCCTTCCGGGCCATGATGCTGCTTCACGGTGCTTCAGATGCCGTGCTGTGCCGAGCCTTCCCGTCTACCTTAAAGGGAGCAGCGAGGAACTGGTACTCGGCGTTGAAGCCCAACACGATCTTCTCTTTCGACCAGATGGGCAGTCGGTTCGCGGCCCACTTCATCAGCAGCCGACGACCGAGCCGAGGTTCAGATTCCCTGATGAGCGTCAAGCAGAAGCAAGGGGAATCCATCCGGACTTACGTCACTCGATTCAACGCCGCGGCATTGGAAGTCCGAGACCTGGACCAGTCTGTCGCGATGGCCGCACTTAAGGGCGGCCTTCAGAAAAATAACTTGCTGTTCTCTCTGAAAAAAAGGTATCTCAGGGACTTCGCCGACCTGCTGGCTCGAGCCGAGAGATATGCCCGTGCGGAAGAAGCCTTCAAATTGAAAGATGAGGAGCTCGTCAGAAAGGACCGGCCGGCGAACGAGGAAGAGCTGGGTGAGGCTCGGCTGCACTCGCAGACCCCCTACGAAAGCAGGTGGGCCCGAACTCCTCGAACTCGCCCTGATAAAGAGGCGCGAAGGAGTCCTCCTCCCGGAAGGTTCCGCCGCTATGCCCCCCTCAACGCTCCTCGAACCCAGATCCTCACCGAAGTAAAACGCCAGCTGCCAAGATCGGAAGGATTACGATCTCCCCCAAACAAGCGCGATCGAAATAAGTACTGCCTCTACCATCACGACCACGGCCACGACACGGAGGGATGCATCCAGCTCCGAGACGAAATTAAGGAGCTCGTCAGAACGGGTCGGCTGGGTAAATTCCTCCGGTACCGGCCTGAAGCAGAAAAAGATCGGCTAAGGGCGCTGCCGTAGCCAGAGACTGCAGGAAGGTCGGCCACCTTACGGCGTCGTTCGCATTGCCCCTGGGAAAATCTCGGTGCATCAGCGATTCGCCGTCTCCCAGCAACAAGAGCTTGCACCAAATTGAGGAGTTCAGCATGAGGAGGACGTCCACCCCGGAATTTATTGCCGAAGAAATGCGGAGGAACAACGTTATCACGATCTTGAAATACAGAATTTGGGGGATGCGCTACTAGTAACTTCCTTTCAATAAAATTTCTTTCTTTCGATAATATTATTCCTGGATGCGAAAACCATGTAGTGACAGGGAAAAAGCGGCCAACCTCGCGGTTAGGAACAGGAGGAGAACCTCGTCCTAACACGAGCATCAACTTCGGCCGCAGGAGATAAGATCTCCCCCGAGGGAAGCTCGGCTACAGGAGATAAGATCTCCCCCGAGCGTGCACTTCACTTCGGCTGCAGGAGATAAGATCTCCCCCGAGGGAAGCTCGGCCGTAGGAGATAAGATCTCCCCCGAGCGCGCACTTCAACCTCGGCTAGAGATAAGATCTCTCCCGAGCGACCGTTGACAACCTCGGCTAGAGATAAGATCTCTCCCGAGCGACCGAAACAATCTCGGTTAGGAACAGGAGGAGAACCTCGTCCTAACACGAGTGCCAACCTCGGCTAGAGATAAGATCTCTCCCGAGCGACCGTTGACAACCTCGGCTAGAGATAAGATCTCTCCCGAGCGACCGGAACAACCTCGATTAGGAACAGGAGGAGAACCTCGTCCTAACACGAGTGCCAACCTCGGCTAGAGATAAGATCTCTCCCGAGCGACCGTTGACAACCTCGGCTAGAGATAAGATCTCTCCCGAGCGACCGGAACAACCTCGATTAGGAACAGGAGGAGAACCTCGTCCTAACACGAGTGCCAATCCTCGGCTAGAGATAAGATCTCTCCCGAGCGACCGTTGACAACCTCGGCTAGAGATAAGATCTCTCCCGAGCGACCGGAACAACCTCGGTTAGGAACAGGAGGAGAACCTCGTCCTAACACGAGTGCCAACCTCGGCTAGAGATAAGATCTCTCCCGAGCGACCGTTGACAACCTCGGCTAGAGATAAGATCTCTCCCGAGCGACCGAAACAATCTCGGTTAGGAACAGGAGGAGAACCTCGTCCTAACACGAGCACCAACCTCGGCTAGAGATAAGATCTCTCCCGAGCGACCGTGAACAACCTCGGTTAGGAATAGGAGGAGAACCTCGTCCTAACGCGAGCGCGCACCTCGACTGCAGGAGATAAGATCTCCCCCGAGAGAAGCTCGGCCGCAGGAGATAAGATCTCCCCCGAGCGCGCACATCAACCTCGGCTAGAGATAAGATCTCTCCCGAGCAACCGTTGATAACCTCGGCTAGAGATAAGATCTCTCCCGAGCTATCGTGAACAACCTCGGTTAGGAACAGGAGGAAAACCTCGTCCTGATGCGAGCATCGACCTCGGCTAGAGATAAGATCTCTCCCGAGCGACCGTGAACAACCTCGGTTAGGAACAGGAGGAGAACCTCGTCCTAACGCGAGCGCGCACCTCGGCTGCAGGAGATAAGATCTCCCCCGAGAGAAGCTCGGCTGCAGGAGATAAGATCTCCCCCGAGCGCGCACTTCACTTCGGCTGCAGGAGATAAGATCCCCGAGCGCGACTCCCCCGAGCGCGCACTTCACTTCGGCTGCAGGAGGTAAGATCTCCCCGAGGGAAGCTCGGCCGTAGGAGATAAGATCTCCCCCGAGCGCGCACTTCAACCTCGGCTGCAAGATAGGAGGTCTCCCTCGAGTCGACTTCAACTGACGAAGATAATGTCGCCCCCGAGGAGCTCAAATCCGACCTCGACCGAAGGAGGCGAATCTTACTTCGGCTTCAACATCAGCTTCATCGACTTTAGCCGGAAACGAGTTCCATTTCCAACTCCAAACATCGACTGAAGATGAGGTCTCCCCCAAGCCTCAGCCTCAACTTCAGCGTCAATCTTGGCTGGAGATGAGACCTCCCCGAGCTTCAGATGCGGAGCCTGGAAGAAGACTTCGGCAGTCGCCTGTTTTGGTACTCCCTTCCTTCAATTTTTGAACTCGGGAGTGGGGGGGCTACTGTTGGGGATAAATCCCGCTCCTGCCGAAGCCCGGCCCAACGCTCAGCCCAATGTAACCAGTAGCTGCTGAAGAGCTTCAGCGCCAGGCGCCAGGCCGAGCCCCTAACACGGCCGAACTGCTTAGAGGCCGAACTCCCCTGCACCAAGGTCTCGGCCGAACTGCTTAGAGGCCGAACTCCCCTGCACCAAGGTCCGGGCCGAACTGCCTAGAGGCCGAACTCCCCTGCACCAAGGTCCGGGCCGAACTGCCTAGAGGACGAACTCCCACCGCCAGCCGAACTTCCTGACGGCCGAGCTCCTTGGACTCCAAGCGGCTGGACTTCTTCGGGAGACGGACTCCTCCCAGACGCCCGTTCGGCCATCCGAGCTCCTCCCGGGTTTTCCCTTCAGCCGAACTCTCCTACGAGCCCGAACCCATTCGGACCCCACGGCCGAACTCCTTCGGACCGACCCCAGGCGAGTCCATGCAGCCGAACTCCTTCGGACCGACCCCAGGCGAGCCCATGCAGCCGAACTCCTTCGGACCCCACGGCCGAACTCCTTCGAACCCCACGGCCGAACTCCTTCGGACCCACGGCCGAACTCCTTCGGACCGACTCCAGGCGAGCCCATGCAGCCGAACTCCTTCGGACCGACTTCAGGCGAGCCCAAGTGGCCGAACCCCTTCGGACCGACCCTAGGCGACCGAACTCCTCAGCGAGCCCTGGCCGAACCAACTAGCAACCGAAGTCCTTCAACTGGCCAGCCGAGCTTCTTCGGGCCTCTCAGCGGCCGAACTCTACAGATGGCCGACCCTTCAGCCAGACGAACTCCCCCAGCTTCCCCTTCGGCCGAACTCTGTTACAAGTCCGAACTCCGTTGGATGAACCGTCGCCTGCAGCAAGACCGGACGGCGCCTTCCTCTCCGTACCGGACTCCATGCGGCCGACGACTCGCCGGTATGGCTCCCACGACCTACCGGACGACGCCTTCCTCTCCGTACCGGACTCCATGCGGCCCACGGCTCGCCGGTATGGCTCCCACGATCTACCGGACGACGCCTTCCTCTCCGTACCGGACTCCATGCGGCCCACGGCTCGCCAGTATGGCTCCCACGATCTACCGGACGACGCCTTCCTCTCCGTACCAAACTCCATGCTGCCCGACGACTCTCTGCCAGACGGCACAGCCGTCACCATCAACTAAGCTCCGCTATAAAAGGACCCCTCCCGACATACTAAGGCTAAGCTCTCTGAACTCTCGACTCTCTAAGCTCTCCTCCACATCTCTAAGCTCCGGAACTCATTCCGAGCACTCCATTACTGTTGGCCGGAAAGCTAACTTGACCGTCGGAGGGTCCTGCCGGAGCCACCACCCCACCGGTTCCGGACGGGACTTCGTTTTGCAGGTCCCCGGCGGCGCCCAGCGGCCTCGATTGCGGCGACCTCCGGCGGCGACGGATTTCTGCACCAACAATTGGAATGAGGCAGAAATATACTGAATAAAAGCTCTTTTCTTTCAGAAATCTCTTCTTTTCTTCTTCTCTATTTTTTAAATTATTTGATCATGCTTTCACAGAAATCTTTGAGAAGTACTTTCTTATTGCTTGGCTAATCATCGGCAGCCACACCAATCCGTGTGGAAAGAACGTGCATTCCCGACAATTGGTATCAAAGTGATGTTGCATGGAAGAAAGAAAGACATCTAGAGTTTACTACATCCAGAATCTATTGCATCAGATTTTATCTTAAAACTTCTAGTTTGCTTTGTGGTTGTCTCTAGATTGAGGTGGAGATTGTTCACATGGAGGAACGATAATACAGAAGTTTGGAAAAAGGATCTAGGGCTAGTTAGATCTTATTTGAAGGATAGTTTTGCTGGTGTGTGTGATCGTGAAGGATGTTAGAAACTTGCTTGAAGTCATGGGATCAAGTGGATTCAAGGTGGATTTTGAGAAGTTCGATGGAAAGGGAAACTTTATCCTATGGCAATAAAGAGTAAAGGATTTGTTGGTTCAGCAAAGAATCTACAAGGTCTTGACAAAAAAAAGGTTGGAAAAGATCAGTACTGAGAATTGGAAAGAGTTAGAGAAAATTACTTTTAGCACAATTCGGATATGCTTGGCTGATTAGGTTTTGCTCGAGGTTCGCACAGAAACTACAGCAAAGAGGCTCTGGAAGAGACTGAAGAATACATACATGGGGAAGAATATGAAGAATAAGCTGTGGTTGAAGAAACAGCTGTATAATCTGAGGATGTCCAAAGACGGCGATCTTGTCATATATATCCAAAGGTTCAATCAGGTGTATTCTAAGGTGATGAGTTTGGATGTGAAGATTGACGCGGAGGATCGAGCATTGCTGCTACTATGTTCTCTCCCATAGGTTTGTATGATGGCCTCATAACAACTTTAGTTTATGGAAAGAAGATCCTAAAGTATGAAGAAGTTATTAGTGTGCTCAGATCAAATGAGCAAAGAAAAAAGATCTGCAAGAAAGATCCTAAGTCTAAGATCTTGGCTGTGAATGAAAGACGGAGAAGATCAAAGGAGAAGATAAGAGAAAAATTTAAGGATAGATCAAAGTCACGCGATCAGAGGAAGATGATATTAAAATATTATAAATATCATAAGCCTGGACACCTGAGGAGAGATTATCTTCTTTTGAGATTAGAAAAAGGGAAGGCCAGCAAGAAAGATGATACAACTTCTGTGAGCAGTGGGGAAGACCTGCTAGTTGTATCAGATGGATCTATAGAGTACG
>QRFJ01000047.1:2188074-2326649 GCA_006176705.1 Cocos nucifera
CACCAGAGAGAGATTGCCCTCTAAACTCCATCTGCACATTGCTTATATTGTAGTTATTATGAATTATGAGATATGATGATCGATTAAAAACTACATTCCTGATGGATAATCTGAAGAAGATATATATATATATATAATATATAGATATTATATATACTATATATATATATTATATATTATATATATATGGAGCATTTTGGATTTTCACTTCTAATAATAGGAGATCAAAAGTTTGCATAGTTGCAGTAGACTTCATATATAGCTTGAAGTAAGCATAGTCAGAACACTCGTTTTCAATAATACAATCAATTATTTGATTTCATAAAAAATGAGGAGGATTTGTTCTTCAAGAAGGCTAGTGGAAGTGTCAGTTACGTTCATCGTATGTTTACTGGATGACATCTTCTTATTGTGAAATGAATTTTCATGTTGCTAGTGAAAAGCATTAATAATATCTAGGAATAAAAGTTTTATAGAGATAGATCTAAAAGGATGCTTGGCCTTTCATAAAAAATTATAAATAGAGAAAGTGCTGAAGGGTTCAGCATGGAAAACTCCAAGAAAAACTTTTTTTCTTAGGTATGGAATTATCTCTTTAAGAAAATTATCCCACACATTACAGAGATAATGGATGAGCAAGATCCTTATGCTTCAATAATAGGGAGCCTCATTATGCCATGTTATGTACATAACCTGATATGCCTTACTGTGAGTGTCATAATAGATATTAATCAAAATACAGATGATAGCACTGGATGTTGTAAGAATTCTATGTATGGGAGAAGACTAAGAATTTGTTCTTAGTCTTTCGGGAGGATTAAGTTGCGGGATTGAAGGATACCACTCGCTAAACTTATGTTTGATATAATATAGAAGGTCTATATTAGGCTTTGTGGCTTATATAATGATGGTTCAATAAATTAAAAGAGTTTTAAGCAATCGATCATTGCAGATTCAACATGAAAAGTTGAGTAATTGCTGCATCACGAAGCTGCAAAGGAAGCCTTCTTAGTATAGAAGTTCAATTGCAGAACTAGATTTATGTATTGGATGCCATTAATGTATATAACAATAACGAGCCAAGCCCCTGCTAGGAAATAGATCTCACTAGAAGTCAAGCACATCAACGGCAATTTCATATAATTGTGATACCCAAGAAAAATATACATAAGATATAAGAGTTGACCTTTCGATGGATGATGTAGCCAGATCCACTGACTTAAGCTGCTTAGGCCAATAGAAATTGAAGTCCATCTTTAAAGAGAAAAAGAAATTTGAACTTAGATACATGGTGGATTGGCTTTAGTTATCAATAGAAGATTGTTAGATGTATGCCTTAGAAGTCAATTGGCAGAAATATTATATTTTTTCTAGGACATAAATTTATATTTGACTTATTTATTAATAAAATTGGATAATTTTCTATTCCATTCTTATTTTATGTGTCTTTGAATCATCCAAAAAATTAATAAAATGATGATATATGTTGGGGATAAATCCCGCTCCTGCCGAAGCCCGGCCCGACGCTTAGCCCAATGTAACCAGTGGCCGCTGAAGAGCTTTAGCGCCAGGCGCCAGGCCGAGCCCCTACCACGGCCGAACTGCCTAGAGGCCGAACTCCCCTGCGCCAAGGTCCGGGCCGAACTGCCTAGAGGCCGAACTCCCCTGCGCCAAGGTCCGGGCCGAACTGCCTAGAGGACGAACTCCCACCGCCAGCCGAACTTCCTGACGGCCGAGCTCCTTGGACTCCAAGCGGCTGGACTTCTTCGGGAGACGGACTCCTCCCAGACGCCCGTTCGGCCATCCGAGCTCCTCCCGGGTTTTCCCTTCAGCCGAACTCTCCTACGAGCCCGAACTCCTTCGGGCCCCACGGCCGAACTCCTTCGGACCGACCCCAGGCGAGCCCATGCAGCCGAACTCCTTCGGACTTCCCACGGCCGAACTCCTTCGGACCGACCCCAGGCGAGCCCATGCAGCCGAACTCCTTCGGACTTCCCACGGCCGAACTCCTTCGGACCGACCCCAGGCGAGCCCATGCAGCCGAACTCCTTCGGACCGACCCCAGGCGAGCCCATGCAGCCGAACTCCTTCGGACTTCCCACGGCCGAACTCCTTCGGACCGACCCAGGCGAGCCCTGCAGCCGAACTCCTTCGGACCGAGGCGAGCCATGCAGCCGAACTCCTTCGGACTTCCCACGGCCGAACTCCTTCGGACTGACCCCAGGCGAGCCCGTGCAGCCGAACTCCTTCGGACCGACTTCAGGCGAGCCCAAGTGGCCGAACCCCTTCGGACCGACCCTAGGCGACCGAACTCCTCAGCAAGCCCTGGCCGAACCAACTAGCAACCGAAGTCCTTCAACTGGCCAGCCGAGCCTTCTTCGGGCCTCTCGGCGGTCGAACTCCTCGGCAACCGTCCCGCGGCCGAACTCTACAGATGGCCGACCCTTCAGCCAGACGAACTCCCCCAGCTTCCCCCTCGGCCGAACTCTGTTACAAGTCCGAACTCCATTGGACGAACTGTCGCCTGCAGCAAGACCGGACGACGCCTTCCTCTCCGTGCCGGACTCCATGCGGCCCACGCCTCGCCGGTATGGCTCCCACGACGACTCGCCGGTATGGCTCCCACGACGACTACTCCCACGATCTACCGACGACGCCTTCCTCTCCGTACCGGACTCCATGCGGCCCACGACTCGCCGGTATGGCTCCCACGATCTACCGGACGACGCCTTCCTCTCCGTACCGGACTCCATGCGGCCCACGGCTCGCCGGTATGGCTCCCACGATCTCGCCGGTACTCCCACGATCTACCGGACGACGCCTTCCTCTCCGTACCAAACTCCATGCTGCCCGACGACTCTCTGCCAGACGGCACAGCCGTCACCATCAACTAAGCTCCGCTATAAAAGGACCCCTCCCGACATACTAAGGCTAAGCTCTCTGAACTCTCGACTCTCTAAGCTCTCCTCCACATCTCTAAGCTCCGGAACTCATTCCGAGCACTCCATTACTGTTGGCCGGAAGCTAACTTGACCGTCGGAGGGTCCTGCCGGAGCCACCACCCCACCGGTTCCGGACGGGACTTCGTTTTGCAGGTCCCCGACGGCGTCCAGCGGCCTCGATTGCGGCGACCTCCGGCGGCGACGGATTTCTGCACCAACAATTGGAATGAGGCAGAAATATACTGAATAAAAGCTCTTTTCTTTCAGAAATCTCTTCTTTTCTTCTTCTCTATTTTTTAAATTATTTGATCATGCTTTCACAGAAATCTTTGAGAAGTACTTTCTTATTGCTTGGCTAATCATCGGCAGCCACACCAATCCGTGTGGAAAGAACGTGCATTCCCGACAATTGGTATCAAAGTGATGTTGCATGGAAGAAAGAAAGACATCTAGAGTTTACTACATCCAGAATCTATTGCATCAGATTTTATCTTAAAACTTCTAGTTTGCTTTGTGGTTGTCTCTAGATTGAGGTGGAGATTGTTCACATGGAGGAACGATAATACAGAAGTTTGGAAAAAGGATCTAGGGCTAGTTAGATCTTATTTGAAGGATAGTTTTGCTGGTGTGTGTGATCGTGAAGGATGTTAGAAACTTGCTTGAAGTCATGGGATCAAGTGGATTCAAGGTGGATTTTGAGAAGTTCGATGGAAAGGGAAACTTTATCCTATGGCAATAAAGAGTAAAGGATTTGTTGGTTCAGCAAAGAATCTACAAGGTCTTGACAAAAAAAAGGTTGGAAAAGATCAGTACTGAGAATTGGAAAGAGTTAGAGAAAATTACTTTTAGCACAATTCGGATATGCTTGGCTGATTAGGTTTTGCTCGAGGTTCGCACAGAAACTACAGCAAAGAGGCTCTGGAAGAGACTGAAGAATACATACATGGGGAAGAATATGAAGAATAAGCTGTGGTTGAAGAAACAGCTGTATAATCTGAGGATGTCCAAAGACGGCGATCTTGTCATATATATCCAAAGGTTCAATCAGGTGTATTCTAAGGTGATGAGTTTGGATGTGAAGATTGACGCGGAGGATCGAGCATTGCTGCTACTATGTTCTCTCCCATATTTGTATGATGGCCTCATAACAACTTTAGTTTATGGAAAGAAGATCCTAAAGTATGAAGAAGTTATTAGTGTGCTCAGATCAAATGAGCAAAGAAAAAAGATCTGCAAGAAAGATCCTAAGTCTAAGATCTTGGCTGTGAATGAAAGACGGAGAAGATCAAAGGAGAAGATAAGAGAAAAATTTAAGGATAGATCAAAGTCACGCGATCAGAGGAAGATGATATTAAAATATTATAAATATCATAAGCCTGGACACCTGAGGAGAGATTATCTTCTTTTGAGATTAGAAAAAGGGAAGGCCAGCAAGAAAGATGATACAACTTCTGTGAGCAGTGGGGAAGACCTGCTAGTTGTATCAGATGGATCTATAGAGTACGATACTATATGAATATTGGATTCAGCATGCTCGCACCACTATACTTCTCATTGAGAGTGGTTTGCTATCTACCAGAAGGCTGATGGTGAAAGTATTAGTCTTGGAGATGACCATCCATATAAAATAGCTGAAATTGGCTCTATTAGGATGAGGATGTACGATGAGATCATTCGTACATTATCAAATGTCAGGCATATACCAGAGTTGAAAAAAAAATTAATTTCTTTGGGCTACTTGGAGGAGCAGGATTATGCTTTTAGTAGTCAGGTTGGGAGTGGATGTTTGAAAATTTTCAATGAAGCTTTGGTGGTGATGAAAGGTAGAAAACTGAGCAACAATCTTTACAGAATGAAAGGCTCAGTGGTAAATGATAGTGCAAAAGTGCTAACAGCGACACAGGAGGAGTAGATTTTATATCAGTTATAGCACTATCGGATGGATCATATGAGTGACCGTAGGCTCACCGAACTAAGCAGAAAAGGTATGATTCCAGTCCTAAAGAAGGAGGGCACAGATCTTTGTGAGCCATGCATCTTTGGCAAACAATATAGGATGAAGTTTGTCAAAAGTACCAAGTGCAGTGAGGGAATGCTGGATTTAGTGCACTCGGATGTGTGAGGACCAACTTCTGTATCAGCTAGAGGTGGGGCAAAATACTTTATCACTTTCATTGATGATTTCTCAAGGAAGGTGTGGGTTTATCTGATTAGAGAAAAATCAAAGGTATTTATCTGGTTCAAAGCCTGAAGAGTTGAAGTAGAGAAGAAGTCAGAAAGATAGGTGAAATGTCTGAGGTCGGACAATGAAGGAGAGTATACTAGCCTAGAGTTCAGAAGGTACTGTAAGAAAAATGTCATCAAACACCATTATACGGTGCAGATGACTTTCCAGTAGAATGGTGTCGCGAAGAAAATGAACCAAACATTGATCGAGAAGGCACGAAGTTTAAGGTGTAAACATCACTTCCAAAGTTCTTTTGGGGTGATGCTCTCACTTTTTCTTATTTTCTTATGAATAGGTCCCCTCATTATAAGCTGAATGGAGGCATTCCAGAGGAGATCTGGAGTGGAAAGAAGATGGAGCTTGACCATCTGAAAGTCTTCGGTTGCATAGTCTATGCACATGTGAAGGCAACCGAGAGGAGCAAATTAGATCCAAAATCTCAAAAGATGATATTCATAGGGTATCCATAAGAAGTCAAGGGGTACCTACTATGGGACTCTTAGGCATAGAAGTCAGTGATCAATAAGGATGTTATCTTTGATGAGAAGAGCATCTTGAGGAGATCTGGGATAGATAAAATTGAAAAAATAAAGATGAACAGTAGTGGCCGGTTAGAGAATGATGGCATGCAGGTTACATCCACTTACAAGAGTGTTCCTATTGAGGTGGAGCTAGGCAGAAAAGTATTATCTTAAATTGAAAATCAGCATAGAGGGCCAGCAGTTCAAACAGATGTGCAGAAACAACCACAGACATCAGACAGAGATATGCCAATGGGAGTGGCTTTGCATAAGCCCCAGCGTACTATTAGGAGGCCGATCAGATATGATATTGATGAGGTTATCTCCTATGCACTCATCATTGTTAATGGAGATCCAAAGAATTATGCGGAAGCCATGGAGAGTGAGGATCATGATTCATGAATACAGATCATGATGGAGAAAATAGAATCACTGAGAAGAATCAGACATGACAGCTGGTGGATCTTCCAGAGGTTGCTCGACCTATTGGCTCAAAGTAGATGTTCACAAACAAAGAAGCACCTTCAGAACAAAGTGGAGTCAGATTTAAAGTAAGGCTGGTAGTAAAGGGATACTCACAAAGGAAAGAGATTGACTACACAAAAATTTTCTCTCCTGTGGTGCATCATACATCTATTCGAGTTTTGCTGTCACTGGTGGCACAGCATAACATGAAATTGGAATAGATGGACGTGAAGACGATCCTCCTTCATGGAACTTTAGAGAAAATAATCTACATGAAGCAGTCAGATAGTTTCATGGAGATGGGACAGGAAGAAAAGGTGTGTTTACTTAGAAAGTCTTCGTATGGCTTGAAATAATTTTCTCGTCAGTGGTATCGAAGGTTTGATAGCTTTATCTTGAGCTTAGGTTTCAGTAGATGTGAACATGATTATTGTCTACGTCAAGTATGTAGATGAGGAGGATGTCTTATATCTATTATTGTATGTAGATGATATGCTCATAGACAGTAGAAGCATGGATGCTGTCAAAAGATTGAAAAGGGCATTATCATCTGAATTTGAGATGAAGAATTTTGGTCCAGCTGAAAAAATCCTTAGAATGAAGATTTGCAGAGATAGATGCAAAAGAGTGCTCCATTTGTCATAAGAAAAGTATGTCCAGAAGGTTCTGAAGAGATTTGGGATGGCCAAGACCAAACCTATAGAGATGCCATTGCCGAGCCATATGTCTCTCTCCAAGTTATAGAGCTTCCAGTCAGAAGAGGAGAGAGTACATGGAACAAGTCCCTTATGCAAATATTGTAGGCAGTGTGATGTATACTATGGTGTGCTGTAGATCAAATATAGCACATACAGTGAGCATGGTTAGTAGATACATGGCTAATCCTGAGAAGAAATACTGTAAAGTATTGAAATGGATATTAAAATATCTACATGGAATAAGGGATTATAGTTTTGTGTTTGGTGGGCAGTCGGAAGGATTTGAAGAATAATCTATGAAGTTGTGTGAAGGTTTAGATCCTCTAGAAGGATTTGTTAATGCAAATTATGCTGGTGATCTTGATACAAGAAGGTCTACTACTGGATACCTCTTCTGTATATATGATGGACCGGTGTCTTAGAGATCAATTCTTCAACTAACCACGGTCTTGTCTACCATAGAGGTCGAGTACATTGGGATAATGGAGGCTACAAAGAAAATCCTTTGGCTTAGGAGGCTGATTGATGAGTTTAGGATGGAGCAGAGCAAGGTTATACTATTCTGTGATAGTCAGAGTGCTTTATTGTTGGCACAGAATCTAGTCTATCATGTGCGCATAAAGCATATAGACGTGAGGCACCACAGGATTAGAAAGCTGATAGAAAAAGGTGAAGTGGAACTGATGAAGGTCCATACCAAAAAAAATCAGTCTGATGTACTAATGAAGGTACTCCTCAGAGATAACTTTCAGAGATGTGTGGCATGGATGGATCAGTTGAGTGGAGATGAGTTCACAAGAACTTAAAAGCACCAAGGTGGAGAATGTGAGCTCAGAAGTGGCACTCTCAAGTCTTGAAAATATTAGAAGATAGGTTATGGAAAGATGGAAGCGAGCCAAAAGAGAAATCAGCTCTCCTAGTAAAGTTCAGAAACTGGGCTCGCTCACCCTAAGAATGAGCCAACTAAGTTGGAAACTGGGCTGACTCAGTCTAGGACTGAGTCGGTTAGGTCTCAGAGAAAAATCTAGATAGAAAGCAATATTTTTGGACTGTTGGCATGGTACACAATCGAGTCGACTTAGTTTGGGACTGAGCTAACCCAGTTGCAGGTTAGCTGGCTCCGTCTAAAACTGGACCGACTCAGTTTTCGTAGATTATTATTTTATGTACGTTGGTTGTTTGGGTTTGGAGAATTTTTTTATGAGCTTGGGCTTGACCCTTTGTAAAATATATATACTGAAAATAGGTCAAGATTGCAATGAGGCTAAAATATACTGAATAAAAGTTCTTTTCTCTCGAAAATCTCTTCTTTTCTTCTTCTCTATTTCTTGAATTATTTGATCATGCTTCCGTAGAAATCTTTGAGAAGTACTTTCTTATTGCTTGGCTAATCACCGATGGCCATGTTGATCCATGTGGGAAGCGCGCGCATTTTCGACACCTATGGGGTCACACACATAAGGAGTTCTTACTTGATCTGATGGCTAATCATGAGTCTTGATGACCTAGGGCATTATAGTCAAGAGTCTTACTGGATTGAAACTCTGTAATTAGGAGTTCCATTAGAATGGGACTCTATCTTTGTGGATTTTACTAGACTGAAACTCAGAGTCCTACTTGTCTGGGACTCTCTGATCAAGAGTCCCACTGAACTGGGACTCTATGATCAGGAGTTTCACTAGACTGGAACTCTAATTTTGTAGATTCTACTAGAATAGGACTCAAAGTCTTACTTGTCTAGAACTCTCTGATCAAGAGTTTCAATGGTTTGGAACTATGTGATCATGAGTTCCATTCGTTTGGGATATTGGGTTCAAGAGTTCCACTGGTTTGGGACTCTATAGGAATTTTATATTGATGGGACTCTATTATTCGATAATCCATCCAATTTGGACTCTAATTTTTTTGAGAATTAATTAACAATTTGATTGTTGATTAGCTCAATTAGATTGAACAATGAAAATTTGATCAAATCTGATCGAATTGGATTCGATTGGATTTGATCCGATAAAGTCATGAGATGACCTAATCGCTATAGAAGATTTGATCCTGATTTGATCGAAACCTGAATCTAATTAATTTTTAATTTAATTAAAAATTAATTAAATTGAGTTAAGCCTAATTTGATTAGATTTAATCTAGTCTAATTGGGTCTAGATTAATTGGTTTGGTTGAAACTAATTAGGATCAAGTCAAATAAAGTTTGAATTTAAACTCTCCCATGCGCCCACTATCTTTGACTTTTCCACTCTTGTTCCCACCTCAAAATTTTTGTACATAATTTTTCTCATGCCCAAAAGGTTTCTGTGCCTCCTCTCTTATCTGCTTTTAACCTGGTCCAAGGGTTGGACTGGTTCAAAGTTAGTTGAATTTTGAATTCAACTTAATTGGTCGAGTAGTTTGAACCTATCCTTATCTTTATCTGATTCCCACGCCCACCAAATATTTTTACATAATTTTTGTGTATTTCAGAGAGTGAACACACGGAAGGAGAGTCCTTCTATGCATAAAACTCCTAGGGTGGGCATTGGGAATGGGATAAGCACTTGCTTGAATTTTGAATTCAAGCAAGTGGTTGAAACCACTTAACCTCCCTCTTCTTATCCAATCTCATGCAGCTTTCTCATAGGTTGCATGCAACTTTTAAAGGGTATTTTTTTGTGCGTGCATGAGAGAGGTGGGAGGCTACATAAAGCGATTTTTGAGAGAGAGAAAATCAGAGAAGGGGGGCTTGTCCTGTGCGTGGAAGGGTCAACTATAGTTCCTGCACCAACTTTTCTCACATGCCTCTTCTCAAAATTTTTTCCCCTTATGTCATCTATCTTAAGAGGATCTAAGGTGGGTGTACAGTAAAGAAAGAATCCTTTTTTTCATGAAAATTTGTTTCATAGAAAAACTCCAAAGAGAGAGGGCATGAAAGGGTTTCCAACATGTCAAGATTTTTCGGTGAGTGCAAAACCTTAGGGTTGGGACCCTGGGTTCGGATGGAGAGATTGAATGCTGTGAGCATCGGATCACCACCAAACTTTAGACACTAACTCATCATCCTCCATACTCCATGTTCTGATTTTTTGGAGTATTTGAGAAATCAAAAGGATGGCGATCGATTGGATCGATTGTGATCAGCCATCAAAGATCCCATTGAGGAGTTAGCACTCCGGTGAAGCTGATCGGGACTAGGAGCTCTATGTGGACCAACCATAGAGGCTGGATGAGTTTGCGATTATAGCATGACATTATAGCTTCTTTCAATGGATTCAGATTATGGAGATCAGCTAACTGTGCATAGGTATCGAGTTCTGAACTTCTATCGATCAACAGATTTGATTTGCTGATCGATCATATTTAAATTTTAAATTATATATTAGCATATCTAGATTTTGAGTAGAATTTAAATTAATTAGATCAATGTATATAGTAGATTAATATTTAATTAATTTTTATTTTTATTACTTTAATTTTAAAAATATTTTGAAAATGCATGCTAAAAATCCTGCTCGATTTTCTTCAATGGTATCAGAGCCAGGTTGGGTTGCTTGACATGTCTAATATGTAATTAAAAATTAAAAATTAGTATATTTGATATGCTTAATCTAGATAACTTAGTAATCGAAAATGAATGAGCCACCAAGCCATCCGATCATAAGGGACAAGTATGGTTTAAAGGCCATGTCTTCCCATTCAATGAAGATCCCTTATGGTGGTAGGGGTGCCACCGTGAACTCATTCATTAAGATGAATAGTAAAATAATTTTAATGATTAAAATTATTTTAATTAAAAAAATAAATATAAATATATTTTAGATTAAATCTAAAAGATTGATTCATAGTTTAATTTTCATGATGTTTTGTTTTCTGTTTAAAACTAGCAATAGATTGCTGTTTGAGAAATGAGCCCGATCCATTTTTGAAATAAGTCGACCCATTTAGAAAATAAAAAATAAAAATCTTTCAAAATGAATTAAGTATTATCTTCTAGGTTCTAGAATTATGAATTAAAGATCCTAAGACAAAATCATAAGACTATGGATTAAAGAGTTAGATGAATTAGGTCCATTAATTGGATTAGACCTAAGGTTAGTTAAAGAATAAATTAATCTAGAGTAATTGATCAAATCTAATCAAGTATTGAATTAGATTAGATCAAGGACACTCTAGAATCAATTTCAATAGTTGTAGTTGGACAAGTCCATGTCTTTAACTAGACTAAGATGGACTTGATTTATGGCTACGCGGTTTAGTCGAAAATTGCTAGGTTGATCAGATTAAATCTAATTAACTGGTTGGTATCTAAGATAAATTTGGTAGTCTAGATCAGTATTTTTTAATTGAAAGCTACTCGCATTGATTCGATCTTTGATGAGTTAATGACATATCCCTTCCACTGATCTCACTTACCTAGCCGACATGGTCGATTGGGATTTAATTAGATCACTTAGTAATTCGGACTGACCCAAGTCATTAGGACTCAATTTGACTGATTTCAATTAGTAAGACTGAATAAGGTACCCATGGACCTAAATTGATCCTAATCCTAACCTATTGACTTGATGAAGTTAGTGGGAGGACTTGACTTGGTGAAGTCGGTAGGAGAAATTTGGTCCATGTTCTTTCTATTCTTAAATCACATGTAATCTAAATTCTCTAAATTATTAGGTTCTTAAAATGACTAAGTTATGGAGATAACCAAACCATAGCCTCTCATTAAGCAGAATAGTAATAAGTCCAATTTTTTGGATGAACATTGGAGGTGCCTTACACCTGGTGTTTATTTGGATATTAGAATTACTATACATCATATGATGATTAGGTCACACTTTTTTAATGGTGATCAGGTTAGCCAGAGCTTTTTTCGAGCCTAGTTATCATTGATTTGATATACCGAAGTCAATCATGTTAATGGTTGGATTTAACCAGACCTTTTCAATGAAGGCCATAGTCTACTAATTTGGCATTTGGGGTAAAATCTAAATATTAAAAATTATTTTAAAAAATAATTAATTATGAACTTATCTGTAGATGCATACGGGTTAGCCAAAGCTTTCTTCGGACTCGTATGTAGTCTATGTGGATTCCAATACCTACTAAGGAGTTAGTGTAATTATTCGAATTGGAGGAAGATACTACCAATTCATTAAAAATAGTAGAAGAATCTTTAAACTAAAGTCTAAATCTTTAGAATTAATTAATTCGAGTACTAAAAAATTTTTATATTTTTCTTTCAGATAATTAGAATTGCTAGAGTTAGTCCGCTTCATTCACTATTGGACAGTGAAAAATGTTTAGGACCTAAGAACAAGGAGTCTAGTGTTGATCCTAACAAGACAGACTCAAAGAGAAATTATCCTCTTAATCCAAATAGGCTAAACAGAAGAAATCAGCAAGTGGTTGCTGGTTAAGACTGTTATATGATAACACCTTGTAATTTCTCTGTATATGATACATCTACCTAGTTATTAGATATCAAAAGTTCGATTCATATATGCAATTTATTGCATGGACTTCAAATTGATAGAAAATTTGAGAATGATGATAGATTTCTTAATATTAAAAATAGAAGTCAAGTTTCAGTCCTAGTATTGAAAACTCTTGAATTATTTTTTAAAAATAATAGTATTATTTTAAGTGACTGTCACTATTGTCCATCTTTTATGATGAACATAATATCCGTTAGGCTTTTAGCCCAAGATTGTTATAATTTATAAATAAAAAAATATTATTATGATATCATTATTAATGATATCATAATAATGTAAGAATAATTAAGAAATGATATTTATATTTTATCACAGCCTATTAGTATAATGTACACATCAAATAAACGATCAAAACTAGATAATGTCACTGATGCTTATCTTTGGCACTGTAAGCTCGGTCATATAAATAAGAATAGGATTAACAGGTTAGTCAAGGAGCGTATCTTTAACATTGATGATTATGAATCATTGAATATCTGTGAGTCATGTCTTCTTGGTAAGATGACCAAATTATCTTTTACTAAAAAGGATGAGTGGGCCACTGAGCTTCTAGGTCTAGTACATACTGATGTATGTGGATCTATAAAAATATGTGCTAAAGATGGATTTTATTACTTCATTACATTTACTGACGACCTATCTAGATATGGGTACATCTATCTTATGAAGAATAAATTCGATTCATTTGAAATGTTCAAACGATATCGAAATGAGGTAGAAAAATAACTTGGAAAAAGTATTAAAACTCTTTGATTTGACCGAGAAGGTAAATATCTTTCCAATGAATTTCTGACATATCTAGAAAAGAATGAGATTCTCTCATAATGAATTCCTCCTGGAACACCATAGCATAATGATGTATCTAAAAGGAGAAATCGAATCCTATTGGACATGATTCGATACATAATGGGGTTTACAAGTTTGTCGATTTTATTTTGGGGTTATGCACTAGAAACCGTCTGTTTTATTTTGAATAATATTTCAAGCAAGTCTGTTGCAAAGACTTCATATGAGATATGGATTGGACGTAAGCCGACACTCTCTCACTTTAGAATTTGGGGATGTTCGGCTTATGTTAAATGTTTGCAGCTAAAAAAGCTTGAACCTAGGTTCGATAAATGCTTGTTCATAGGATATCTCAAGAAAACTAGGGGTTATTACTTCTACCTTGCTGAAGAACAAAAGATGTTCATCAGCAATAGAGCAGTCTTTTTAGAAAAAAAATTTCTTAGTGAAGGAATAGCTGATAGGAAGGTGAAAATCTATAAAAACCATCTGGTTGCTAAGGGATATTGTCAACATTATGGTATTGACTACGATGAGATATTTTTTCTAGTGGCAATGCTCAAATCTATTCAGATAATGCTTATGATAGCAGCATACCTAGACTATGCTTATGATAGCAGCATACCTAGACTATGAGAATTGGCAAATGGATGTGAAAATAGCTTTCCTAAATAAAAAGCTGAATGAAGAGGTGTATATGATACAGCTTGAGGATTTCACATCCACAAACGAGTCTAAGGTGTGCGGGCTTCAAAGATCCATCTATGGATTGAAGCAGGTATCGCGAAGTTGGAACATACATTTTGATAAAATAATCAAAACGTATGGCTTCATTAAGAATGGAGAAAAACCCTGTGTGTATAAATGGACCAACGATTCTATTGTTGTATTTCTTGTACTGTATGTTGATGATATTTTCTTAATCGAAAATGACATTCCTACATTATAGGAGATAAAGGTTTGGCCGTCGTCTCAATTCTTCATGAAGAATTTGGAAGAAGCTTCCTACATCCTAGGGATAAAGATCTATAGGAATAGATCTAAAAGGTTGCTAGAATTATCCTAGTCCACATATATTGATACCATGCTGAAAAGAATAAATCAAAGAGTTCGATAATCACAATGAAAGATGGGGATTCGATACTATTCTGAGTGGCTTTAGTCTAAGTGGGAGTTATTGAAAATTATATCCTAAAGTCAATCATCTAGGTTGTAGATGGTTGAGCTAAATATAATTATACTTAAATTATTAATAAATAAAATTACTATTTTAGCCTTTTCATCACTTTGTGCATCTTTCTATAATGAACTCTTCTGTGATGAAGTTCTTAGGGCTATTTAGACTCGATAAAGAAGGATTTATCATTTAGTCCTTAAATTAGTTTGCAACCAAATGATATGCTGTTACTCAAGACGACAACATATCGAGTGTAGGTCATTGTGTGTCATAAGTGCTGGTTATCCTCTTAACCAAGAAGTATGGAGATATTATTATGATATGCAGGCGAAGTTGTAGGAATATATTTTACTGAATGTGATCTAATTGCAGAGCTCTCTACTGTTAAGAGTTGCTCATGAAGGATATGGGTATAAGTGTTCTTTAAATCTGAGATCATCATGGTGACTTGCAAGCAACTCACTGTACTTAGGTATCAGACTATCTGAATTTTTAATTCAGTGATGGAAGGCTACTGGGTGCAGTCAAGTGCTTGAGAAGTCGGTGTGTGTGTCAAGATGGGATTGACCCCTCTAAGTATTGGAGCAAGTGCATCACTATATTTTAATTTAGCAAATCCTCGGTTGGGGTGGTCCATATGATGGACACTAAATTTTGAAATATAATGTGGATGAATTTTTAGGGTTAGCAGTAAATTTTAGATCATTCTTTGAGCATCGAGGTCAAGAGGATGAATTATACGATAACCATATGCCACAGGTTCGTCATTATTGCGTTGTGATTTTTTGACCTATCCGAACGTCCGGTACCATTGCTAGATGGACACATCAATTGGTACAGAAAATTAATTCTTGTGCTACCGACTTAGGATTCGAACCTATAGGATCACACATATAAGGAGTTTCTACCTGACCTGATGGCTGATCA
This sequence comes from Cocos nucifera, assembly GCA_006176705.1. Lineage (NCBI taxonomy): Eukaryota > Viridiplantae > Streptophyta > Magnoliopsida > Arecales > Arecaceae > Cocos > Cocos nucifera. The sequence goes on from QRFJ01000047.1 coordinate 2,203,295, forward strand.
TGAGTCCTGATGTCCTAAGATACTATGATCAAGAGTCCCACTAGATTGAAACTTTATGACAAGGAGTCCCACGAGAATCAAACTCTATCTTTGTAGGTTTTACTAGACTGAAACTCAAAGTCCTACTTGTCTGAGACTCTCTGATCAAGAGTCCCACTGGATTGGAATTTTATGATCAGGAGTCCCACTAGACTGGGATTCTACCTTTATGGATCCCACTAGATTAGGACTCAGAGTCTTACTTGTCTGAAACTCTCTGATCAAGAGTTTCACTAGTCTGGAACTCTATGATTGCGAGTTTCATTTGTTTGGAACACTGGGTTCAAGAGTTCCACTGGTTTAGGACTCTTTAGAAATTTTATGTTGATGGGACTCTATTGTCTGGTAACCCATCCGATTTAGACTCTGATATTTTTAGAGAATTAATTAGTGATTTGATTGTTGATTAGCTTAATTTGATTGAGCAATGAGGATTTGATCAAATCTGATCGAATTGGATTCGATTGGGTTTGACCCGGTAAGGTCATGAGATGACCTAATCGCTATGGAAGATTTGATCCTGATTTGATCAGAACTTAGACCTAATTAATTTCTAATTTGATTAGAAACTAATTAAATTGGGTTAAGCCTAATTTGGTTGAATTTAACCTAGTCTAATTGGGTTTAGATTAATTAGTTTGATTGAAACCAATTAAGACCAAGTCAAATAAAGTTTGAATTCAAACTCCCCTATGTGCCCACCATCTTTGACTTTTTCACTCTTGTTCTATGCCCCAAAATTTTTGTACATAACTTTTCTCATGCCCAAAAGGTTTCTACACCCCCTCTCTTATCTGCTTTTGATCAAGTCTATGGATTGGAGTGGTTCAAAGTTAGTTGAATTTTAAATTCAACTTAATTGGTTGAGTAGTTTGAACCCATCCTTATCCTTATCTGATTTCCACACCCACCAAATATTTTCATATAAATTTTTGTGCATTTTAGAGAGTGAACATGCAGAAGGAGAGTCTTTCTGCATGTAAAACTCTTGAGGTGGGCGTTGGGAATGGGATAAGCACTTGCTTGAATTTTGAATTCAAGCAAGTGGTTGAAACCACTTAACCTTCCTCTTCTTATCCAATCTCACATGGCTTTCCCATGGGTTGCACGCAACTTTTAAAGGATATTTTTTTATGCATGCATGAGAGAGGAGGGAGGCTACATAGAGGGATTTTTTAGAGAGAGAAAATTAGAGAAGGGGGGCTTGTCCTGTGCATAGAAGGGTCAACTATAGTTCCTGCACCAACTTTTCTCACATGCCTCTTCTCAATTTTTTTTCCCCTTATGTCATCCATCTCAAGAGGATCTAAGGTGGATGTACAGTAGAGGAAGAGTTCTTCTTCTTGTGAAAATTTGTTTCACGAAAAAACTTCAAAGAGAGAGAGGAAGTGAGAGGGTTTCCGACGTGTCAAAGTTTTTCGATGAGTGCAAAACCCTAGGGTTGGGACCCTAGGTTTGGGTGGAGAGATCGAATGCTGTGAGCATCAGATCGCCACCAAACTTCAGACACTGACTCATCATCCTCCATACTCCGTGTTCTAATTTTTTGGAGTATCCAAAAAATCAAAAAGATGGCAATCGATTAGATCGATCGCGATAAGCCATCAAAAGTTCCATCAAGGAGCTAACACTCCAATGAAGCTGATCGAGATCAGGAGCTCCGTATGGACTAACTGTGGAGGCCGAGCAAGTGTGTAGCTATAGTGTGACACCATAGCTTCTTTCGATGGATTCAGATTGTATAGATCAGCTACCCGCGCATAGATATCGAATTTTGAACTCCTATCGATCAGCAGATTTGATTTGCTAATCGATCACATTTAAATTTTAAATTACATATTAGCATGTCTAGATCCTGAGTAAAATTTAAATTGATTAGATCGATGCATGCAGTAGATAAATATTTAATTAATTTTTATTTTTACTACTTTAATTTTAAAAATATTTTTAAAATACAAGCTAGAAATCTTGCTCGATTTTCTTCACGTCCTTCAGTGCGGCCATGATAATGAACTGATCCAAATTTCAGACCTCTAGGATAGTGGCATTGAAGCAGTTGACATAAGCTCAGATGAACTCTCCTTTTTGCTGCTTGATGTTGATGAGGGAGTCCGAGCCTTGTCTTGGACATCAATTGCTGAGAAAATGAGCCACAAACTGGTGGCTCATTTGATCAAAGGAGAAGATCGTATCCGATTTCAGCATCGAGTATCAATTTCTTACTGCTCCCTTTAGAGTAGATAGAAAAGCTCGGCATGAGATGATGTCTGGTGAGTTATTGAGCAGCATCATAATCTGGAAGTTTTGTGAATATGTCCTAAAGCCAATCATCAGTTTGTTGATGATTGGGACATATATTTATAATTATATATAAATTATAAATTAATAAAAATTATTTTTGCATTTTTCATCATAAATTCTATTGTCTTCTAATGAACTTCTGTGTTGTGATGAAGTCCTTAGGACTATCTAGATTCGGCAATGAAGGATTTGTCATTTAGTCCTTAAATAGTTCATGACCAAATGATACGTTGTTACTTAGGATGACAACGTTTATCAAGTATAGGTCATTGTGTGCCATATAGATTGATTGTCCTCATAACCAAGAAGTATTGAGACACTGATATGGCATGCAAGTGAGATGTATGCGTACATCTGCACTGAATGTGATCAACTCCAGGGCTTTTCTTCTATCAAGACTAGCTTCGATGGAATATGGGTATAAATATTTCTCTGATCTGAGATCACCATGGTGACTTTCAAGCAACTCACTATATTTTGGTGTCGAACTATCTAAATTGCTAATTCAGTGATAGAAGATTTCTGGGCATAGTCAAGTACTTGTGGAGTCGGTGTGTGTATCAAGATGGGATTGACCACTCCTAATTTTAGGAGCTATGTTCAATTATGTTTCAATTTAGCAAAATCTTGACCAGGATGGTCTTAGTGAGGAGTCACGGAACTAATTGCTTTGAGATATGATATGGATATATTTTCTAGGGTTGACAGTCTAACCCTGAGTCATTTATTACACAGAGATCATAGGGATGAATTATACAATAACCATATTCATGTAGGTTCTGAATATTGCGATTGTGATTATTCGATCTATCCAGACGTCGAGTACCATTGTTAGATGGTCACTTTGATTAGTATAAAAATTAATTTTTGTGCTATCGGCTTAGATTCAGACCTGCGGGGTCACACACATTAGGAGTTTCTACTTGATCTGATGGTTGATCAAGAGTTTCATTGGTCTGAGACTCTATGGTCAAGAGTTTCACTGAACTGGAACTCTGTGATCAAGAGTCCTACTGGACTGGGACTCTGAGTTCTACTTATCTTAGACTCTTTAATCAAGAGTCCCATTGGTCTGGGACTCTATGGTCAAGAGTTCCATTGATTAGAACTCTATGACCAAGAGTCCTACTGGATTGGGACTCTGAGTCTGACTTATCTGGGACTCTCTGATCAAGAGTTTCACTGGACTAGGACTCTATGACCAAGAGTCCTACTGGACTATGACTCTTAGTCCTACTTGTCTGGAACTCTCTGATCATGAGTCCTGATAATCTAGGACACTATGGTCAAGAGTCCCACTAGACTGAAACTCTATGACCAAGAATCCTACTGGACTGAAACTCTGAGTCCTACTCATCTGAAACTTTTTGATCAAGAGTTTCACTAGTCTAGGACTCTATGATCGCGAGTTTGATTCATTTAGGACACTGGGTTCAAGAATCCTACTGATTTAGGACTCTTCAAGAGTTTTATATTGATAGGACTCTATTATCCAGTAATCTAATCGATTTAGACTCAGATATTTTTTGAAAGATTAATTAGTAATTTGATTATTGATTAGCTCAATTTGATTGAGCGATGAGGATTTATCAAGTCTCATTGAATTTGATTCGATTGGATTTGATCCGATCAGATCATGAGATGATCTAATTGCTATGGAAGTTTTGACCCTGATTTGATCAGAACGTAGATCTAATTAATTTCTAATTTGATTAAAATTTTATTAAATTAGGCTAAGCTTAATTTGATTAGATTTAACCTGATTTAATTGGATCTAAATTAATTGGTTTGGTTGAAACCAATTAGGACCAAGTCAAATGAAGTTTGAATTCAAATTCTTCCATGCGCCCACCATTTTTGACTTTTCCACTCTACTTTCCACACCCTCCCTTTTGTTTGTTGAATATTTTTTAAGAAATAAAAATATGCACATAGAAGGAGAGTCCTTCTGCATGTTAAACATAAGAGAGGGGGCATTGGATAAGGATAAGAGGCTCATTTGATTTTTGAAATCAAGTGAGTGGTTTTTCCATGGTATTCATGTCAATAAATTATGAAAAAAAAAATTTGCATGTAGGAGAAGGGGTTAGAATTATGTGGTAAAAATTTTAGAGTATTTGGGCATCAGTTCTGAGCGAAAAAATCTTAGAGTGAAGGTGAATAGGATCTTGCAGCACTTTTCTTTTTCTTTATGCCTTTCTTCTCTTGTGATTTTTACCTCTAAAGATATCCTATTTTTAGATATGATCTAAATAAAAATTATAGATCTAAAAGTTATCTTTTTATAAAAACTTATTTTATAGGAAAACTCCACATAGAGAGGGCGTGATAGAATTTTTAGTGTGTCAAGATTTTTGGGTCGAGTGAAATCCTCAATTTGGGAATCTAGGTTCGGATGGAGAGATCGAGTGTTGTGAGCATCGGATCACCACCAAATTTGAAACACATCTTCATCATCCTCCAATATTTATATTTTAATTTTTTAAAATATCTAAAAAATTAAAAAGTATATGATCAATTGGATCGATCGTAATCAGCCATCAAAGGCTCCGACGAAGAGCTAGCACTCTAGTGGGGCTGATCGGGATCAGAAGCTCTATGTGGACCAACTGTAGAGGCCAGACATGTGTGTGACTATGATGTGATATCAAAGCATTATTTGATGGACTCAGATTATGGTGATCGACTATCCATAAAAAGGTATTATATTCTGAACACGTAGATATAGTAAATAGTTTATTACATAATTTTATTTTCAAATCTATTGATGTGTGCATGTATATTATGTTTAGATCCTAATATGTAGGATTAAATAATCTGATATGATTGATAAATAATTAATTAAATTAATTATTTTTTATTATATCATTGCTATTTTTAAAATATTTTTCGAAAATAGCATGATAAATTCTACACTATTTTTCTATAAATGGTATCAGAGTAAGGCTCTTTAAACATGATATACTTGCATATTTAGATTAATAATTTAGATTCGATCTAAATATTGATATAATAATTAGAGTAATTTGATCTAAAAAATTAAAATCTAGATCGCACGAACTACAAGTTATCCTGCTGTAGGATTTTTCTCCTATAGTGAAAAAATTATCCTAGTACGTTGCTGATTTATATCGTTAATCATGAAATTACTAGATTTGATCTAATATTTTTATGATTTAATTATATTAGACTTTAATCTGATTTATAATCATGAATATATATTTAGATAGAGTTTGATTCATGATTTCATGATTATGTAGTGTACATAGTTTGAGATTAAATCCTATAACTAGTGTTGTTTGTGAATTGAGACGATTTAATTTTGAAATAAGTTGACTCAATTGATGAATAATGCTAAGTTGTAAAGAACCTTTCAAAATTAAAAATATTTTTAAAATATCAAATTCTAACTCTCAACCTATAAATTTAATTAAAAATTAAGTATAATAATTTAGTATCTAGAATTGTGAATTAAGACTCTAAGTCATTAATCATAAACTTATGGATTATTGGGTTAGTTGAATTAGGTCCATAAATTGGATTAGACCTAAGGTTAGTTAAAAGATGGACTAATTTAGAGTAATGAATCAAATCTAATTAAATATTAATTTAGATTAGATCAAGAACTCTATAGACTCAATTATAATAGTTATAGTTGGTCAAGTCCATGCCTTTAACAAGAACCAAATGGACTTGATTCAAGGCTACGCGGTCGAATCCAAAATTACTAGATTGATCAAATTAAAATTAATGAACTGGATAGTGTCTAAGATAAATTTGACAGTTTGACTAGTGATTTTTAATTGGGAGTACTCGCACTGATTCGATCTTTAATGAGTTAATGGCATATCCCTTCCACTGATCTCGCTTACCTGGCCATCCTGATGAGTTAGATTTTGATTAAATCACTTGATAATTCAGACTCATCCATGTCTATTAGGTAAATCAGTCTAACTGATTTAGGTGCTCCTAATGCCAGCTTAGATTAGATTCTTTTCTGACTTGATGAAGTCAATGGGAGGATTGAAAATGGCTTGCTGAATTTTCTTAAATTGGTTAACTAAATCCTCTAAAATTATTAGATCCTTAAAAATGAAATAGTTATATAGATAACTAAATCATAACCTCCCATTGAGTTGAGTGATAATGGGTTCCTTAGTATAATGATCATTGGAGGCCCAAAGGTCTGGTGATTATTGACTAATGAAATTATCATTCATAAAATGATAATTTGGTTAAGTCTTTCTGATGGTGGTTAGGTTGGCCGACTAAAGTCAGGCCTGATCATTAATTGATTAGATAAGATCAAATATAGTCATGTTAATGGTTGGACCTCATCGAACCTTTTTTAGTGAAGACCAAAGCCTACTGATTAGGTTTATGGGGCAAAATCAATGTTACTAAAAGTTGTTTAGAGAAATAATTGATTTTGAATCCACCCATAGGTACACATGGGTTGACCAACCAAAGTTGAGCTCATATATAGTCTATGTGGATTCTAGTATCCACTAAAAAATTAGAGTAATTTTTTGAATTGGAGGTAGAGACTACCAATTCGTATAAAATAGTGGAAGGATCTTTAGACTGAAGTTCAAGTCTTTAGGATTAATAATTCATATACTAATTAGGTTTGGTTTTTCTTTTTGTGCAGACATGGTCACTAACCTGTCGCTCCGATCATTGTTAGACCATGACAGATTAATGGGATCCAACTATGATAGCTAGTATCGTAAGTTAAAAATCGTCCTGGAGCATGAGCGGATCCTTTATATGGTAACGGATCGAGCACTTAAGGAGCCGGTCTCGAATGCTAGGAAAGCGGTCCGAGACACTTATCTAAAGTTGCTCAATGACCGCACCATCGTTTGATGTATAATGCTGGCGGCAATGAATGATGAATTCAATCGCAGGTTTGAAAATGTCCAGCCATAGAAGATGCTTCAAATATTGAATGATTCTTTTGGCATACCGGACGACGTTGAAAGGCACAAAATAAGTTGTACCATTTTCAACGCTCGGATGAGGGACGGGGCCTTAGTCATCGATCATGTATTGTACATGATCGAGATAATTGAGCGCTTTAGCAAGTTAGGCTTTCTTCTGCATGAGCAGCTCAGTAAGGATGCGATCCTTAATTCTTTGCCCAAGTCCTTCCTCCCTTTTCTAACTCATTTTAGAATGACAAAATCTACAGTAAACTACCATGGCTTGTTGGGGTTGCTGCAGAACTTTGAGAAGGATCACCAACTCCATAAGAAGACAGTGAATATAGTGGGAGGGTCTTCTTCTGATCGTCGATCTTTTAAGAAAGAAAAGAAGAACAAGAAGAAGAAAAATAAGAAGATGCGGCTGCATGTTGGGACGATTGCACAGGGTTCGATCAAGAAGCGCAAGCCTAACCAGAGTCAAGTAGAGTGCTTCTTTTGTAAGAAGTAGGAGCACTGAAAGAGAAACTATCCTCTGTACATTACCTTTCTGGACCCGAACAGGTCGAGGAAGAAGCAAGTGATTGCTGGGCAAGGTAATTATATGATAACACCTTATAATTTTTTCTTATTTGATTCTACTGCCTGGGTATTAGATACTGGAAGCCCTTATCATATTTATAATTCTATACAGAGCTTGCAGGTCAGTAGGAGATTTGATCAAGACGAGAGATTTTTGAATATTGGAGATGGAAGACAAGTTTCAATTTAGCTCTAGGAATCATGAACTTTGTAATCAATTCAAATAAAGTTATTCTTAATGAATGTTATTATTGTCTAACTTTCTTATTGAATTTCATTTCTGTAGGCCTTTTGGCCATAAATGATTTTGAAATATCAATAAAAAAAAATTTATAATATCATTTTAAATGGTGTTACAATTTTGATTGGATAATTGAATAATAAAATTTATTTACTTTCTATGCCTGTTAACGTGGTTCAATCCTCCAGTAAATGCCCTAGAATTAGTGATGTATCTGATGTCTATCTTTAACACTATAGGTTAGATCATATTAACAAGAATAGAATTAATAGATTAGCTCAAGAAGGAATTCTTAAGGTTAGTAATTATGAGTCGCTTCCGACCTATGAGTTCTATTTTCTTGGTAAGACGACCAAGTCATCTTTTACTAGAAAAGGTGAATGAGCCACTGAACTTTTGAGTTTAGTACATTCGAATGTATGTGGATCCATGAGCTCAAGTATCAAAGGTGGATATTTCTACTTCATAACCTTCATAGATGACCTATCGAGGTATGGATATGTCTATTTAATGAAGCATAAGTTGGAGTCGTTTGAAATATTTAAACTATTTCGAAATGAGATAGAAAAGCAAATTGGGAAGAGTATTAAAACTCTTCGATCTGACCGAGGGGGTGAGTACCTTTTCAATGAGTTTCTGACATATTTTGGTGAAAATAAAATTTTCTCCCAATGGATCCCTCCTAGAACACCACAACATAATGGTGTGTCTGAAAGAAGAAATCGGATCCTATTGGACATGGTTTGATCCATGATGGGGTTTGCTGGTTTGCCGATCTTTCTATGAGGATATGCACTCGAATTAGCTGGTTACATTCTAAATAGGGTTCTGAGTAAATCTGTTAATAAAACACCATATGAAATATGAATAGGACGTAAGTCAATGCTTTCACACCTTAGGATTTGAGGTGTCTGGCCTATGTCAAATGTTTGATGACAAACAAGCTTGGACCTAGATCTGATAAGTATAGTTTTATAGGTTATCTAAAAAAATTAAAGGGTACTACTTCTATCTTACTGATGAGCAAAAAATGTTTGTCAGCTTTAAGGCAGTCTTTTTAGAAAAAGAGTTTCTTGGTGAAGGAACTAATGCCTCCAACATAGAACTTGATGAAGTACGATAGATGAAAGAATAGACATAAGTTGTTGAACCTGAGCTAGATCTGACTAGATCAGATCCAAAACCCATTGTAGAAGCATTCTTAAGGAGATTTAGTAGAGTACCACATCAACCGGATAGATATCATGATTTTCTGATCCAGGACAGGGATCCTATCGAACTCGATGAAAATGATCAGGATCCAATCACCTATATGGATGAAATGCAGAGATCCGACTCTGAGAAATGACTTGAGGCCATGAAATTCGAGATGGAATCCATGAAGGTCAACGATGTATGGACATTGGTTGACCCACCCAAAGGGATAAAATCCATAGGGTGTAAGTGGGTCTTCAAAAGAAAAAAAGGTGCAAATGGAAAGGTGGTGACCTATAAAGTCTGTCTGATTACCAAGGGGTATCGTCAATATTATGATATTGACTATGATGAGACGTTCTCTCTTATGGTAATACTCAAATCTATTCGGATAATGCTTGCCATAGCTGTCCATCTGGACTATGAAATCTGGCAGATGGATGTGAAAACAGCTTTTCTAAATGGAGAGCTGGATAAAGAGGTGTATATGATAGAACCTAAAAGTTTTATGTTCATAGATGAGTCTAAGATGTGTAAACTTCAAAGATCCATTTATGGACTAAAGCAGGCATCTCGGAGCTGGAACATACGATTTGATAGAACAATCAAAACGTATGGCTTTATTAAGAATGAAGAGGAGCCTTGCATATACAAATGGGCTAATAGTCCAACAATAGTATTCCTAGTATTGTATGTAGATGACATTCTCTTAATCGAAAATGATGTTCCTGCATTAAAAGGAATAAAGATCTGGCTGTTATCACAGTTCTCCATGAAAGATCTGGGAGAAGCTTCCTACATCCTAGGGATGAAGATCTATAAAAATAGATCTAAAAGATTGCTTGGATTGTCCTAGTCGACATACATTGATACTGTGCTGAAACGGTTCAGCATGAAAAATTTTAAGAAAGACTATCTACCGATAGGCCATGAAATTTCTCTTTCAAAGAGGAATTATCCAATAATACCTCTAGACAAAGAGCGTATGAATAGAATACCATATGCTTCAGCAGTGTATTCTATAATGTACGCCATGACATGTACGTGATCAGATGTGGCATACTCATTAGGTGTAGTGAGTAGATACCAATCTAATCTAGGAGAGAATCACTGGAAGGTTGTTAAAACCATCCTGAAGTATTTAAGAAATACTAAGGACCAGTGGCTTGTATATAGTGAATTGGACTTAAAACTTGTGGGGTTCATAGACTTCAGTTTCTAGTCTAATCATGATGATAGCAAGAGTATGTCGGGATACATATTTATCCTCAATGGTGGAGCCATCTACTGGAAGAGTTTCAAGCAGCACACTATGACCGATTCAATTTATAAGGTAGAGTATGTTACTGCATCAGATGCTGCCAAAAAAGCAGTGTAACTAAAAAAGTTCATCATCGAGCTTGGAGTAGCATCCTCCCTTGATGGTCCAGTTCTACTCTATTATGATTGCTCTAGAGCCATTGCTCAGGCGAAGGAACCAAAGGCACACCAGTGGATGAAGCATATTATGCGCTGCTACTATCTTATCCAAGAGATTGTGGATCAAGATGACGTCGACCTTTAGAAGATCGATGGAAAGAAGAATCTGACCAACCTATTTACTAAAGTTGTTACGATGAAGGAGTTCAATGACTTTAAGTCGAAGATAGGTATTAGATACTGCACCGATTGGCTTTAATCTAAGTGAGAGATTGTTGGAAATATGTTTCAAAGTCAATCGTTAGTCTGTTGATGGTTGGACTATATATTTATAATTATATATAAATTATAAATTAATAAAAGTTATTTTGATATTTTTTATCATAAATTCTATTATTTTTTAATAAATTCCTGTGTTGTGATGAAGTTCTTAGAACTATCTAAATTCGGCAAAGAAGGATTTGTCATTTAGTCCTTAAATAGTTTACGACCAAATAATATGTTGTTACTTAGGATGATAATGTTTATCAAGTATAGATCATTGTGTGTCATATAGGTTGATTATCCTCATAACCAAGGAGTGTTGAGATACTGATATGGCATGCAAGTGAGATGTATGGGTACATCTGCACTGAACGTGACCAACTTCTGAGCTTTTGTTCTATCAAGATTAGCTTCGATGGAATATGGGTATAAATATTCCTCCGATATGAGATCACCAAGGTGACTTTCAAGCAACTCACTGTATTTTGGTGTCAGACTATCTGAATTTCTAATTCAGTGATGGAAGATTTTTAGGCACAGTCAAATACTTGTAGAGTCGGTGCGTGTATCAAGATGGAATTGACCACTCATGATTTCAAGAGCTGTGTTCAATTATGTTTCAATTTAGCAAAATCTTGATCAGAGTAGTCTTAGTGAGGAGTCACGGGACTAATTGCTTTGAGACATGATATGGATGTATTTTCTAGGATTGACAGTCTAATCCTGAGTCATCTAATATACAAAAATCATAGGAATGAATTATACGGTAATCATATTCGTATAGGTTCTGAATGCTGTGATTGCGATTATTCGATCTATCTGGACGTCGGATACCATTGCTAGATGATCACTTTGATTAGTATAGAAATTAGTTTTTATGCTACCGACTTAGGTTCGAACCTACGAGGTCACACACATTAGGAGTTTCTATCTGATCTGATGGCTGATCAAGAGTCCCATTGGTCTGGGACTCTATGACCAAGAGTCCCACTGGACTGGGACTATGAGTTCTACTTATCTGGGACTCTCTGATCAAGAGTCTCATTGGTTTGAAACTCTATGGTTAAGAGTTCCATTGGACTAGGACTCTATGGTCAAGAGTCCCACTGGACTAGGAGAGATGACCAAGAGTCCTACTGGACTGGGACTCTCTGATCAAGAGTCCTATTGATCTGAGACTTTATGGTCAAAGAATCTCACTGAACTGAAACTCTGTGACCAAGAGTCCTATTGGACTGAAACTCTGAGTCCTACTTATCTAGGACTCTTTGATCATGAGTTCTAATAATCTAGGATACTATGGTCAAGAGTCCCACTAGACTGGAACTTTATGATCAAGAGTCCTACTGGACTGAAACTCTGAGTTCTACTCATCTAGAACTCTCTGATCAAGAGTTTTACTAGTCTGGGACTCTATGATCATGAGTTTAATTTATTTGGGATACTGGGTTCAAGAGTCCCACTGATTTAGGACTCTTCAAGAGTTTCATGTTGATATGACTCTATTGCCCAGAAATCCATTCGATTTGGATTTAGATATTTTTTGAAGAATTAATTAGTAATTTATTACTGATTAGCTCAATTTGATTGAGCAATAAGAATTCGATCAAGCTTGATTAAATTTGATTTGATTGGATTTGACCCGATCAAGTCATAAGATGACCTAATCGCTATAGGAGTTTTGACCCTGATTTGATCAGAACGTAGATCTAATTAATTTTTAATTTAATTAAGATTTTATTGAATTAGGCTAAGTCTAATTTGGTTAGATTTAACCTGATTTAATTGGATCTAAATTAATTGGTATGGTTGAAACCAATTAGGACCAAGTCAAATGAAGTTTGAATTCAAATTCTCCCATGCACCCATAATTTTTGACTTTTTCACTCTGCTTCCCACACCCTCTCTTTTGTTTATCGAATATTTTTTGAAAATAAAAATATGCACGCAGAAGGAGAGTTATTCTGCATGTTAAACACAAGGAGGGGGCATTAGATAAGGATAAGAGGCTCATTTGATTTTTGAAATCAAGTAAGTGGCTAAAACCTCTCAACCACTCGACTCTTATCATTTTCCATATGATTTTTTTATGGTATTCACATCAATAAATTATGAGAATTTTTACACATGTAAGAGAAAGGGTTAGCATTATGTGATAAAAATTTTAAAGTATTTGGGCATCAGTTCTAGGAAAAAAAAAATCTTGGAGTGAAGGTGAATAGGAGCCTACAGTACTTTTCTTTTTCTTTATGCCTTTCTTCTCTTATGATTTTCACATCTAAGAATATTCTATTTTTAGATATAATCTAAATAGAGATTATAGATCTAAAAGTTATCTTTCTATAAAAATTTATTTCATAAAAAAATTCCAAATAGAGAGGATGTGATAGGATTAGTGTGTCAGGGTTTTTAGAATGAGTGAAATCCTAGATTTGGGAATCTGGGTTCGGATGGAGAGATCGAGTGCTGTGAGCATCAAATCACCACTAAATTTGAAGCACATCTTCATCATCCTCTAATATTTATATTTTAAATTTTTAAAATATTTAAAAAATTAGAAAGTATACGATCGATGTGATCAATCATGATCAGCCATCCAAGGCTCCGACGAGGAGCTAGCACTCCAATGGGGCTGATTGAGATCAGGAGCTTCATGTGGACCAACCGTAGAGGCCGAACATGTGTGCGACTGTGATGTGATATCAGAAATGGACTCAGATTGTAGTGATTGACTATCCACAAAAAGGTATTATGTCCTAAACATGTAGATGTAGTAAATAGTTTATTGCATGGTTTTATTTTCAAATCTATTGATGTATGCATGCATATTATGTTTAGATCCTAATGTGTAGAGTTAAATAATTTGCTATGATCAGTAGATAATTAATTAAATTAATTATTTTTTATTGTATCATTATTATTTTTGAAATATTTTTTGAAAGTAGCATGACAAATTCTGCACTATTTTCTTAATTGGGAGAGCTTGAAGTTCGACGGGATCGACTCCTGCATGATTCTTTGAAAGAAAGGAGGGCCAGTACAGATATTATCATGGTTAGCTAGGGCAGCATGGTGGAGCTCTTCAATCCATCGATCCATTTTTTGAAGTTTTCGATCGAGGGCTTTGTCTTGATCGTAGATCTTGGAAGGTTTTCGACTGTAGATGAAGAAAATTTCTTCCGAAGAAGAATCATGATCCGAGCAGGGGTCTTCTGTCTTCCATTTTTTCTTTTCAGGAGTATCGGGCCTACTGACCCAAGTATGCCTTCTTAATACTGGTTTTTGACATTCCGACAAGAAGTTTTTCGATCGAACTACCACCGAAGATTGCTGCATGGCCTGCATCATTTCGGTGAGGCCCCAGACCTGCTGCACCAGCAGGTTGAATTACTCTGGATCTATCATTATCACCGATGGAGGAGGTTGCGGTGCTGGTGATGATGTTGAAGCAGGTAGATTTGGCTCAAATCTAATGGCAGAGGCGGTGGATCTCCGAGTGGTCGTCTTCTTTGGAGGTATTTTTGAGGTTGAGGGGGAGAATGGAGATGAACCTTGAAGGAGAAAACACACAAAATCAACTGAGCACTGCTTTTAGAATAAGGGCTTAGGGATCCTTTCTCTAGCGCCAATCCTATTGGTATAAAATCTGATTGACGTCGGATCGAGCTGAAGTTGGGAAAGAAGAGGTCACCACCAGTGACCTGCAAAATAAGTCCCGTCCGAAGTCGAGGATGGTGGCTCCGGCAGGACCCTCCGACGATCAAGTCAGCTTTTCTGGCCAACAAAAATGGAGTGCTCAAAAAATTGAGCAGCAGAGTAATGAGGAGGAGAATTACAGCTTAGAAAAAACGTATCTGGAGGATCTTTTTTATAGACGGAGCTTATAACAAACTGATGGTGACAGCCGTAATTGGAGTTTGTTATGAAAGGTGGTGTTCGTTGTCGTGATGCACCAGTCCATTGGGATTCAATAGTTGAATAGCTTCGAATCTCAACAGTTCTGGAGAGGCTTGGGCTCTTTTGAGGTCGTTCGTGTATAGGTTGGTTCGTATTCAATTGGTAGCTAAATTCATGCGAGTGATAAGGTCCCTCTGGACGACTGGAAGGAGATCGACTGGAGCAAGGCCATCTTAGAAGGAGGTCGTCTGAAAGAACATCGAGTAGAAGAAGATCGGCTGAAAGGAGCTTGCCTGTTGATCAAAAGAAATTCGTTTATAATGAGTTTAGCTGGAGGAAATCGTTTGGAGGGAATGTGATTGGAGAAGATCATCCGAAAGGAGACTGGTAGAGAAGTCCAGTGGGTGTATGTTGGAAGAGTCCGGTAGACAGAAGGCCAGAGGAAATTCGACTTCTAGGAGGTTGTCTGGCAATTGAGAGGAGTTCGGTTGATGAGAGGACTTGGTCAGCAGTCATTAGGGGTGGACGATTATGATGCTCTTGCAACTCATCCATTCCTTTGAAGCTCAGTCATTCTCGGGGTTGTCCGAGGGCTAATAAAAGGGGGACATAGCCCTTTTGCTTGCATATTCAAAATTTTCGATACGAGAATTTAGAGGTCCCCTACTCTTCATTGGTTGTCGAAGTTCATCCAAGGAGAGGCTCTATTGTAAAGCCAAATTATGTCGGATTTGAATACTTGATTGCTTAGAAGACTGCCATCATCGTTCGAGCTCGTCCAGGTAAAATCCGCAAGATCTTGTAGATTTTGGAGTTTTCTGAGAAAGTTGACGATCGGGACATGAAAGGTCGGCCAACAAGTTCAAGTTGGAGATCTGCAATCTTGGTACTAAATAGAAATTTCTTACTGAATGAAGTTAGCCATGATTATCATAGCCAGACGAGGTCACCTCAAGACCTGATGTTCTATTGGACTTCGGCAAATGAGGGTTTGCTTCCAACGGTTCTCTTATAGATGGATAGAGAAATACTTTATGCATTATAGGCGGTGCAGCCACGTGCAATGATCGGCTTACGCACAGGTCGGGTGATGGACGGGCGGTGCAGCACAAAGAATTTCTCTAGATGGAGTGCTTGTCTCAGCCCAGGTTGCCCTCCACCAGCAAATATGGCTCCAAAGCGTAAGGTTGGTGAAAGTTAGGCGGACCCAAGAACAAGCAGACATCCTTGCTCCCCAGGCTATTTCTATCAAAGATCCAAGGGTCTATTTGAAAAATTCATTTCAATCTGATTTTCTATAGAAAAATCGGGCTTTTTAGCCTGCACTGCCACCTTTTCTCCATCTTAGTCTTATAATCTTATCTATAAACCTGTTGGGCCACGGGATATTAAAATTTTTTTTTCTTCCATGGGATTTAGGATGCATTGATATGGATCTAGCTCCGTGGATAATGCTCGTGATGATTGACTTTCATGTGGAGTCAGAACGTGATGCTTAAAATTTTTTTTTTTACTTTGGCCCCGTGAGAGCTAATAACTACGGATGATGTCCGCGGAGCTACACCATCCACAATGTAGAAAATATTTTCTATCGGATAATTCATGATGTGTAAAATCTAATCCAATCTTATTGCATTTTCCAAACAAATCCAAAGAATTATTTTTTAAATTATATTTAAACCATCCTAAACCCTTGATTGTTTTTTGTTCAAACTATTTGTTCTATTATGCATGATGGTTGATCGCAGAATTATTATCTTCCTTTGGTTAAGTATTAATGACGGGGTACTTAGGTGACTTCCATTTGGAAATGGGGCTTGTGCTTGTCCGAAGGTCGCGATGGCATTGATGACCAGTGGAAACTTTTACAATCACTGTTGAGCTAAGCAAACCCAGCTATAAACCCATAGGTTTAGCATTCATTGGGCTTTAAAAAAACCATGCTCGGGGTGTCTTATTCTTTGGAGGACATTCCATAAAGCTAATGCTACATTTGTTTATTGGGAAAGATGCTAACATGGAATAAGAATTTTTCTCATTGGGACGTTTGCTATGGTGGTAAGAAGTGGAGTAACATTTTCCTTTAAATAGAGAAATGTAAGTGGGAGGAATGGCCATTTGTATGAAGCGAAAATGAGGAACATTTTTTTATCATGAATTAGTTTGTGATATTAATGGTATAAAATAATAGTAAATATATTTATATAAATTAATAATCAATGATTAAGATAAAAATAAAATTAATTTAGCTAGTATTTAATTTTAACGAGAGACTTTACTAAAAACAAGAAATATAAAATAGCTGTAATATTATATCAATTATTACTCAAAAGGTTACTATATATTATGAGCATTTTATGGTGCATGATAGATAAAAAAACATAAAAAATAGAAATCATAAAATAGTATTAATTATAAACTATATTAAATAAAATTTGAAAATCAAGCAAAGTAATATATGAAATAAAAAATATAAAATAAAAAGATGGAAAAATAGCCTACCTCATTACAATGCCAATAATATAAAATAATAATATAAGAAAGATTATCAATTAAAGATTTATATGTGAGATTTTTTCTAATTATGAACTACTATTAATTAATTATTTTATTTATTTTATTAAAAATAGGCTGATTATATGATCTGAGCTAATAGACATGCTTATAAGCCCAATATTGTCATGTGATCCTTTTATTTTGGGCCAGATGCATCTTATATTGGATTGGTATGGTTAGAATGGCTTAGTTTAGGTTTTAGCCCGACATGAGCTCATGATGTGTGGACTTGTCAGGATTTTATTTTATATGGCTAGGTTTCCACTTTATTTTATATAAATACCATGAGACTAGCTCTCTAGCTTGCCCCATCGAATAGCCATCTGTAGAGAGAAAGTTGATGGAGAAGGATTTAGTTCCGGTGTTCGTCTGTGCATCCGCTGCTATCATTCTTCATAAATTAATGGCGAATATAGGTATGCATCTATCTTTTATATTTTAATCTTCTGCATAGATTCATGAGAATCATCTGCATGTAGTATCAGAGCTAAACTATAGAGGATTAGAATCAATTAAAAAAAAATAGAGGGAGGAATGGATCCCATCCCCTCTTTCTCTCCTTCTTCTTATTGTCGACGTGGCGGGACCGAGCTGGTGGCCACCGAGACCAGCTAGTGGAGAAGATTCTATCCAAATTTATATTAATTAATAATAATAATAATAATAATAATAATAAAGAGAGAGAAAGGGGCATGAGGGGCGGCGGTTTCCACCGTCGTGCCCTCCGCCCGTGCACGATCGACCTCGGCCATCTGGCCGGCGGCCCCATCTATAGGACTCGATGGCGACCTCGATGGGTGGTGGTGCCGGCCGTCTGGCAGATCTTTCCCGTTAGAAACCCACACATAAAAAAAAGAGGGTTTGAAGGGAAGGAGGAGACCATCGACTCCTTCCTTGCCATGCATTCCTCCTTCCTCATGGGCGATCGGTGCCGACGATCGATCGGCATGGCTAGAGAGAGGATGACGATCGTCCTCCCACCGACCGTTGGCTCAAAAAAAAACAACAACGAAGGAAAGAATAAGAGGGGCGGCGGATCAAGCCGCCGCACCCTCCTCCCTCTTCCATGCCAGTGGGGACCTCATCAGTGGTTGGCGGTCCATCGGTTGAAGCTTCTCCGACGGCCGCCTGGTCGGAGTTGAGGCAGAGAGGAGGCGCCGGTGAGCCCTCCTCTCCGCTGCCCAAAACCAAAACAAAGAAAAAGAACAAAAAAAAAAAAAAGGAAAACATGAGGGAGAAGAAGATCCAAACAAGTTTTGGGTTTTGGGTTTAGATCCAAAATCCAAACCCGGTTTGGTATATAAGCCATTATGTTGTAATTTTGCATTTTAGTCTCTGCTAATATAAAAATTTGATTTTAGTCCAAAAAATATAGTTTAGTCCCTATAATTATAAAAAAATTAATTTTAGTCTGATAAATTATGTTTTAATCCTTTTATTATAATTTATTATGTAAAATCTCTATTTTGCAATTATGACCCTATTGAAGGTTATTATTTGTATTAGTCCTTTAAAATTTTAATTTATTTTCTAAAAGTTTTATTTCTGATCATGCTCTTTAGAAAATTAATATCTGACATTATTTTAGCATGATATATATCTTTTGAATTGTACAAATATATTATTATTGATTTGGAATGCAATATTATATTGTATTATGATCAGTGGGATGCATATTGTTAAGTATCCCATACTGGATCTGATCATTTTGGATATTTAATTCTCTGTATGGATAATTTTATGGATTAGCATGAATATTTATCACCAAAGTGGTTTATTTATGCTAGTTCATGAAATTTTTCATCATTAGAGGGATATTTTTTTTCTAATTATGACATACAATCACCTATCCAAAGAGGATCATTGTGCGTTTTAACTAAAAATTATGTAGGTCATTATGTTACGAGGATACTCTGACTTTTGAGATCTATCTGTCCAAAGAGGATAGATTTCTGAATGTTAGGATATTTTTTTTATGACCTCGTATAAAAAGCTCTTATGCATATTGCATATTCTACCCAAAGGAGAATATGTGATATAGTATTTGGGCTCTTATTTATGGTTTATGTCATTATATGACTATATTATTGGTAAATACCCATTGTTCAATATTTGACATTCCTATTATTTATTTGTACAATCTCTTTCGGTGTTAAATAACAACAATGTCATCATTGAAGTCTTGACCAGATCAAATTATAGGAGATAAAAATAAGATATGAAATTTGCTCTAGGGATAGCTAACATTGATTTGGCATTGTGTGAGAATAAACCTGATGATCTTAATGACCAGAGTACATCAGAATAGAAAGATTATTTTGCTAAGTGGAAAAAATCTAACATGCTTAGCTTAATTACTATTAAGAGGTCAGTTTCTAAGAATCTTCTGAGTGATCTGCCAGAGACCAATAGTATCAAGAAACTATTTGATGCTATAGAATAGAGATATCTTATATCTGAAAATATCGAGTCTGGATGTCTAATGAAAGAATTGACGACCATGAGATATGACAATGTTAGAGATGTTAGAGAATATATTCTGAAAATGGTTCATCTCCAAACCAAACTTAAGGGTCTGAAAATTAAATTGCCTGATTTATTTCTAGTGCCTCATACTTTGAACTTCTTGCCTACTGAATTCTCTCATATCAAAACTGCCCATAATACTTTAAATAAAACTTGGAATATTAATGAGTTGATCACTAAATGTATTGCTAAGTGTTGGTGCAGAAATCCGTCGCCGCCGGAGGTCGTGAAATCGAGGCCGCTGAGCGCCGCCGGGGACCTGCAAAACGAAGTCCCGTCCGGAACCGATGGGGTGGTGGCTCCGGCAGAACCCTCCGACGGTCAAGTTAGTTTCCGGCCAACAGTAATGGAGTGCTCGGAATGAGTTCCGGAGCTTAGAGATGTGGAGGAGAGCTTAGAGAGTCGAGAGTTCAGAGAGCTTAGCCTTAGTATGTCGGGAGGGGTCCTTTTATAGCGGAGCTTAGTTGATGGTGACGGCTGTGCCGTCTGGCAGAGAGTCGTCGGGCAGCATGGAGTTTGGTACGGAGAAGAAGGCGTCGTCCGGTAGATCGTGGGAGCCATACCGGCGAGTCGTGGGCCGCATGGAGTCCGGTACGGAGAGGAAGGCGTCGTCCGGTAGATCGTGGGAGCCATACCGGCGAGCCGTGGGCCGCATGGAGTCGGTACGGAGAGGAAGGCGTCGTCCGGTAGATCGTGGGAGCCATACTGGCAGTCGTGGGCCGCATGGAGTCCGGTACGGAGAGGAAGGCGTCGTCCGGTGGATCGTGGGAGCCATACTGGCGAGTCGTGGGCCGCATGGAGTCCGGTACGGAGAGGAAGGCGCCGTCCGGTCTTGCTGCAGGCGACAGTTCGTCCAAGGAGTTCGGACTTGTAACAGAGTTCGGCCGAAGGGGAAGCTGGGGGAGTTCGTCTGGCTGAAGGGTCGGCCATCTGTAGAGTTCGGCCGCGGGACGATTGCCGAGGAGTTCGACCGCTGAGAGGCCCGAAGAAGCTCGGCTGGGGCCAGTTGAAGGACTTCGGTTGCTAGTTGGTTCGGCCAGGGCTCGCTGAGGAGTTCGGTCGCCTAGGAGTCGGTCCGAAGGGGTTCGACCACTTGGGCTCGCCTGGAGTCGGTCCGAAGGAGTTCGGCCGTGGGGTCCGAATGGGTTCGGACTTGTAGGAGAGTTCGGCTGAAGGGAAAACCCGGGAGGAGCTCGGATGGCGGAACGGGCGTCTGGGAGGAGTCCGTCTCCGAAGAAGTCCTGCCGCTTGGAGTCCAAGGAGCTCGGCCGTCCAGGAAGTTCGGCTGGCGGTGGGAGTTCGGCCTCTAGGCAGTTCGGCCCGGACCTTGGCCGCTAGGGGAGTTCGGCCTCTAGGCAGTTCGGCCCGGACCTTGGTGCAGGGGAGTTCGGCCTCTAGGCAGTTCGGCCCGGACCTTGGCGCAGGGGAGTTCGGCCTCTAGGCAGTTCGGCCTGCGGAAGAAGCTTGGCCGCAGGGGAGTTCGGCCTGGCGCCATCGGCGCTGAAGCTCTTCTGCGGCTACTGGTTACATTATGCTGAGCGTCGGGCCGGGCTTCGGCAGGAGCGGGATTTATCCCCAACAGTAGCCCCCCCACTCCCGAGTTCAAAAATTGAAGGAAGGGAGTACCAAAACAGGCGACTGCCGAAGTCTTCTTCCAGGCTCCGCATTTGTTGCAGCTGAAGCTCGGGGGAGGTCTCATCTCCAGCCAATGTTGACGCTGAAGTTGAAGGCTGAGGCTTGGGGGAGACCTCATCTTCAGTCGATGTTTGGAGTTGAAATGGAACTCGTTTCCAGCTAAAGTCGATGAAGCTGATGTTGAAGCCGAAGTAAATCTCGCCTCCTACGGTCGAGGTCGGATTTGAGCTCCTCGGGGGCGACATTGTCTTCATCAGTCGAAGTCGACTCGAGGGAGACCTCCTCTCTTGCAGCGAGGTTGAAGTGCGCGCTCGGGGGAGATCTTATCTCCTGCCGAGGTTGTCAACGGTCGCTTGGGAGAGATCTTATCTCTAGCCGAGGTTGGTGCTCGCGTTAGGACGAGGTTCTCCTCCTGTTTCCTAACCGAGGTTGTTCACGGTCGCTCGGGAGAGATCTTATCTCTAGCCGAGGTTGTCAACGGTCGCTCGGGAGAGATCTTATCTCTAGCCGAGGTTGGTGCTCGCGTTAGGACGAGGTTCTCCTCCTGTTCCTAACCGAGGTTGTTCACGGTCGCTCGGGAGAGATCTTATCTCTAGCCGAGGTTGTCAACGGTCGCTCGGGAGAGATCTTATCTCTAGCCGAGGTTGATGCTCGCGTTAGGACGAGGTTCTCCTCCTGTTCCTAACCGAGGTTGTTCACGGTTGCTCGGGAGAGATCTTATCTCTAGCCGAGGTTGTCAACGGTCGCTCGGGAGAGATCTTATCTCTAGCCGAGGTTGTGCTCGCGTTAGGACGAGGTTCTCCTCCTGTTCCTAACCGAGGTTGTTCATCGCTCGGGAGAGAGCCGAGGTCTCGCTCGGGAGAGATCTTATCTCTAGCCGAGGTTGTCAATGGTCGCTGGAGAGATCTTATCTCTAGCCGAGATTGTCAACGGTCGCTCGGGAGAGATCTTATCTCTAGCCGAGGTTGGTTGCTCGCGTTAGGACGAGGTTCTCCTCCTGTTCCTAACCGAGGTTGTGCTCGCGTTAGGACGAGGTTCTCCTCCTGTTCCTAACCGAGATTTGTTCACAGTCGCTCGGGAGAGATCTTATCTCTAGCCGAGGATTGGTGCTCGCGTTAGGACGAGGTTCTCCTCCTGTTCCTAACCGAGGTTGTTCACGGTCGCTCGGAGAGATCTTATCTCTAGCCGAGGTTGACTCGGTCGCTCGGGAGAGATCTTATCTCTAGCCGAGGTTGATGCACGCGCTCGGGGGAGATCTTATCTCCTACGGCCGAGCTTCCCTCGGGGGAGATCTTATCTCCTGCAGCCGAGGTGCGCGCTCGGGGGAGATCTTATCTCCCACGGCCGAGCTTCTCTCGGGGGAGATCTTATCTCCTGCATCCGAGGTGCGCGCTCGTGTTAGGACGAGGTTCTCCTCCTATTCCTAACCGAGGTTGTTCACGGTCGCTCGGGAGAGATCTCATCTCTAGCCGAGGTTGGTTCGGTCGCTCGGGAGAGATCTTATCTCTAGCCGAGGTTGTCAACGGTCGCTCGGGAGAGATCTTATCTCTAGCCGAGGTTGTCAACGGTCGCTCGGGAGAGATCTTATCTCTAGCCGAGGTTGGTGCTCGTGTTAGGACGAGGTTCTCCTCCTGTTCCTAACCGAAGTTGTTCACGGTCGCTCGGGAGAGATCTTATCTCTAGCCGAGGTTGTCAACGGTCGCTCGGGAGAGATCTTATCTCTAGCCGAGGTTGTCAACGGTCGCTCGGGAGAGATCTTATCTCTAGCCGAGGTTGGTGCTCGCATTAGGACGAGGTTCTCCTCCTGTTCCTAACCGAGGTTGTTCACGGTCGCTCGGAGAGATCTTATCTCTAGCCGAGGTTGTCAACGGTCGCTCGGGAGAGATCTTATCTGCTAGCCGAGCGTTAGGATGAGGTTTCTCCTCCTGTTCCTAACGAGGTTGTTCACGGTCGCTCGGGAGAGATCTTATCTCTAAGCCGAGGTTGTCAACGGTCGCTCGGAGAGATCTTATCTCTAGCCGAGGTTGGTGCTCGCGTTAGGACGAGGTTCTCCTCCTGTTCCTAACCGAGGTTGTTCACGGTCGCTCGGGAGAGATCTTATCTCTAGCCGAGGTTGTCAACGGTCGCTCGGGAGAGATCTTATCTCTAGCCGAGGTTGGTGCTCGCGTTAGGACGAGGTTCTCCTCCTGTTCCTAACCGAGGTTGTTCACGGTCACTCGGGAGAGATCTTATCTCTAGCCGAGGTTGTCAACGGTCGCTCGGGAGAGATCTTATCTCTAGCCGAGGTTGATGCACGCGCTCGGGGGAGATCTTATCTCCTGCGGTCGAGCTTCCCTCGGGGGAGATCTTATCTCCTGCAGCCGAGGTGCGCGCTCGGGGGAGATCTTATCTCCCGCGGTCGAGCTTCTCTCGGGGGAGATCTTATCTCCTGCAGCCGAGGTGCGCGCTCGCGTTAGGACGAGGTTCTCCTCCTGTTCCTAACGCGGTTGGCTGCTTTTTCCCTGTCGCTACATGGTTTTCTCATCCAGAAATAATATTATCGAAAGAAAGAAATTTTATTGAAAGGAAGTTACTAGTAGCGCATCCCCAAGTTCTGTATTTCAAGATCGTGATAACGTTGTTCCTCCGCATTTCTTCGGCAATAAGCTCCGGGGTGGACGACCTCCTCATGCTGAACCTCCTCAATTTGGTGCAAGCTCTTGTTGCTGGGAGACGGCGAATCGCTGATGCACCGAGATCTTTCCAGGGGCCAATGTGAATGACGCCGTAAGGTGGCCGACCTTCTTGCAGTCTCTGGCTACGGCAGCGCCCTTAGCCGATCTTTTTCTGCTTCAGGCCGGTACCGGAGGAATTTACCCAGCCGCCCGTTCTGACGAGCTCCTCAATTTCATCTCGGAGCTGGGTGCATCCCTCCGTGTCGTGGCCGTGGTCACGATGGTAGAGGCAGTACTTATTTCGATCGCGCTTGTTTTGGGGAGATCGTAATCCTTCCGGTCTTGGCAGCTGGTTTCTCACTTCGGCGAGAATCTGGGTTCGAAGAGCGTTGAGGGGGGTATAGTGGCGGAACCTTCCGGGAGGAGGGCTTCTTCGCGCCCCTTTATCAGGGCGAGTTCGAGGAGTTCGGGCCCGCCTGCTTTCGTGGGGGGTCTGCGAGTGCAGCCGAACTTCACCCAGCTCTTCCTCGTCCGCCAGCCGGTCCTTTCTGATGAGCTCCTCATCTTTCAATTTGAAGGCTTCTTCCGCACGGGCATATCTCTCGGCTCGAGCCAGCAGGTCGGCGAAGTCCCTGGGATACTTTTTTTCCAGAGAGAACAGCAAGCTATTTTTCTGAAGGCCGCCCTTAAGTGCGGCCATCGCGACAGACTGGTCCAAGTCCCGGACTTCCAATGCCGCGGCGTTAAATCGAGTGACATAAGCCCGGATGGATTCCCCTTGCTTCTGCTTGACGCTCATCAGGGAATCTGAACCTCGGCTCGGTCGTCGGCTGCTGATGAAGTGGGCCGCGAACCGACTGCTCATCTGGTCGAAAGAGAAGATCGTGTTTGGCTTCAACGCCGAGTACCAGTTCCTCGCTGCTCCCTTTAAGGTAGATGGGAAGGCTCGGCACAGCATGGCATCTGAAGCGCCGTGAAGCAGCATCATGGTACGGAAGGCCCCCAGGTGATCAACCGGATCAGAAGTTCCATCGTAGCTTTCCAGTTGAGGGAGCTCGAAGGTCGGTGGAACAGGTTCTTGCATAATTTGGAGAGAGAAGGGAGGTTCGGCACGGACGCCGGCATGATGAGCCGAGGTGACGCGGCCGAGCTCTTCAATACGCCGGTCCATCTCCCGTAGCCTGCAATTGAGGGCGTCGTCTTGGCTGCTGATCTTCGGATGCTTCTGACTACGAGTGGGAAAGGTCTCCCCCAGAAGATAACAATGATCCGAACACGGATCCCCGGCCCTCTGTTTCCCCTTCTCTGGGGCGACCGGTACGCTGGCCTTGGTACACTTCCTTGGGGCCGATTCCCGGTGTCCCAATGGTGGGTTCTCTGGTGGAGTCGCCACCGAGGGCTGCTGTATAGCCTGCAATGCCTCCGTGAGGCCACGGACCTGTCGGACAAGTAGGTCGAACTGCTCCGCATCTACCGCGAGTACGGAGTGGGCCCGTGTTGCCGGGGCCGGAGTGGGAGCGGACGGACCCGAACGGGATCGGGCCGCGGAGGCTGCCGACCTCCGGGTCGAGGCTCTTCTGGGGGGCATTTTTCTTTCCAGAAAAGGAATCCTGAAGAGGGAGAAGAGAGATCCGGAGCAGGGGAAGGAAATCGTCGCCGAGCACTCCTTTAAGAACAAGGGAACCTCGAAGGTTCAGGCCCTTCCTCTAGCGCCAATCTGTTGGTGCAGAAATCCATCGCCGCCGGAGGTCGCCGAAATCGAGGCCGCTGAGCGCCGCCGGGGACCTGCAAAATGAAGTCCCGTCCGGAACCGGTGGGGTGGTGGCTCCGGCAGGACCCTCCGACGGTCAAGTTAGTTTCCGGCCAACAGTAATGGAGTGCTCGGAATGAGTTCCGGAGCTTAGAGATGTGGAGGAGAGCTTAGAGAGTCGAGAGTTCAGAGAGCTTAGCCTTAGTATGTCGGGAGGGGTCCTTTTATAGCGGAGCTTAGTTGATGGTGACGGCTGTGCCGTCTGGCAGAGAGTCGTCGGGCAGCATGGAGTTTGGTACGGAGAGGAAGGCGTCGTCCGGTAGATCGTGGGAGCCATACCGGCGAGTCGTGGGCCGCATGGAGTCCGGTACGGAGAGGAAGGCGTCGTCCGGTAGATCGTGGGAGCCATACCGGCGAGTCCGTGGGCCGCATGGAGTCCGGTACGGAGAGGAAGGCGTCGTCCGGTAGATCGTGGGAGCCATACTGGCGAGTCGTCGGGCCGCATGGAGTCCGGTACGGAGAGGAAGGCGTCGTCCGGTAGATCGTGGGAGCCATACTGGCGAGTCGTCGGCCGCATGGAGTCCGGTACGGAGAGGAAGGCGCCGTCCGGTCTTGCTGCAGGCGACAGTTCGTCCAATGGAGTTCGGACTTGTAACAGAGTTCGGCCGAGGGGGAAGCTGGGGGAGTTCGTCTGGCTGAAGGGTCGGCCATCTGTAGAGTTCGGCCGCGGGACGGTTGCCGAGGAGTTCGACCGCTGAGAGGCCCGAAGAAGCTCGGCTGGCCAGTTGAAGGACTTCGGTTGCTAGTTGGTTCGGCCAGGGCTCGCTGAGGAGTTCGGTCGCCTAGGGTCGGTCCGAAGGGGTTCGGCCACTTGGGCTCGCCTGAAGTCGGTCCGAAGGAGTTCGGCCGTGGGGTCCGAATGGGTTCGGGCTTGTAGGAGAGTTCGGCTGAAGGGAAAACCCGGGAGGAGCTCGGATGGCCGAACGGGCGTCTGGGAGGAGTCCGTCTCCCGAAGAAGTCCAGCCGCTTGGAGTCCAAGGAGCTCGGCCGTCAGGAAGTTCGGCTGGCGGTGGGAGTTCGTCCTCTAGGCAGTTTGGCCCGGACCTTGGCGCAGGGGAGTTCGGCCTCTAGGCAGTTCGGCCCGGACCTTGGCGCAGGGGAGTTCGGCCTGGCGCCCGGCGCTGAAGCTCTTCAGCGGCTACTGGTTACATTGGGCTGAGCGTCGGGCCGGGCTTCGGCAGGAGCGGGATTTATCCCCAACACTAAGGAAGAGAAACTAAAAAAAGAAAAGAATGAGATTGTCCTACTTGCCTTTCAGTTAAAATTTTATTCTGACAAAAATTTTATGAAGAAGAAAAAGAATAAACCTACTGCTCCTAAACAGTCTTAGGATGTTAAAGGACATAGTAACAACCATGGTCAGAATCATTTTGTAGGAGGTTCTAAAGCTGCTATTAGAAAAGGTGTCCAGTGTTTTTATTGTAAAAAGAAAGATCACATAAGAAGTTAATGCTCCAAATTCAAGTCTTAGTTAAAAAAGAAATAAAAACAAGAAGGTAAGCCCCTATCTCTTATTTGTTATGAGTCAAATATAGTTGATGTCCCTATTAATTTTTGGTGGATAGATAGCGGTGCCACAACTCATGTTATCATTTCTTTGCAGGGATTCATAAACAAGAGGAAACTAAGCCTGAAAGAGATCAAGCTGAAAGTAGAAAATGATCTTGAAGTTGAAGTTGAATACATAGGACTTGTCAAGTTGTCTTTAGAGTCCGATTTTGAAATTTCTTTAGAAAACATCTTTTATATACCTTCTTTTAGAAGAAATTTAATTTCTATTTTCTCTTTAGATAAGATTGGTTTTGATTTTGATTTTCATAATAAAAAAGTTGATTTGATATTTAATTTATAAATTATTGATTATGATATTTTGAGTGATAGATTATATAAATTATGTTTATCTTATAATAATCTCTATGCTTCTTTGATTGTTAAGAATGTGATTGTAAAATGTTTTAGAATCAAAGAAAGATCTTCTATGTTGTGGCATAAACGTTTAGGGCACATATCTAGGAAAAGAATTGATAGATTAATTAAGAATGATATCTTGCCTATCTTGGATTTTGGAGATATAGAGACTTGCATTAATTGTATTAGAGGTAAATTAACTAAGACTAAAAAGAAAGGAGCAATTCGTAGTTCAGGCCTTCTAGAACTAATTCATACTGATATCAGTGAACATTATTCTCCTATAATCTATGACAATAAATACTTTATCATATTTATTGATGATTTTTTTGATATGGTTATCTTTATTTAATTAAAAAAAAGTCTGATGTTCTTGAAAAATTTAAAATCTTTAAAATAGAAGTTAAAAGATAATTGGGAAAGATCATCAAGATTGTGAGATCTGATCGTGGATGTGAGTATTATGGCAAACATGATATAGCAGGACAGCAAATGGGTCCATTTGCTAAATACTTATAAGATTGAGGGATTGTAGCCCAATATACTATGTCTGGTAGCTTTGAGCAGAATAGTATAACCGAAAGGCATAATCGCATCCTTAAGGATATAATGAGGAGTATGATGAGCAGGTCAACTTTACTAGAATATCTATGGGATGAGGCTATTAAAACTATCTTGTATATTCTTAATAAGGTTCCTAGTAAATTTGTATCCAAAACATCTTTTGAAATATGGACTAGTAGAAAATCTAGTCTAAATCATTTTTAGATTTAGGGTTGTCCTGCAGAAGTGAGAATATATAACCCTATAGAGAAAAAGACTGACCCCAGAACCAGTCATTGCTATTTTATTGGATATCCAGATCATGCTAAAGGATACAGATTCTATAGTCCTGAAAGAAATAATAGAATTATAGAGTCACAGACTGCTAAATTTCTAAAACTTGATGTGGCTGATATGGAATCTTTCCAAGATATTGATATTGATAATAATCAGATTGAGACTGCCTCTATTCCTATGGCTGCACCCTATAAAAATATAGATTACGCACATATTAAGAGAATGTATGTTGAGGTTTCTAATCCTCCTACTCTTATATTGAATCATCAATTTATTCAGCCTAATGATGAGGTGACATTAAGGAGATCTGCCCGACAAAGAAAGCCTGCCATTCCTAATAATTTTTATGTCTATCTTGGAGAAATTGATTATAATATTGGACATGTGGTTGAGCCAGTGATATATTATGATGCTATGACTTGTTCTCAGTTCGATTTATGGATAAGTGCTATGAAGAAAAAAATGGAGTCTATCGCCAATAATAATGTATGAAAGCTTATTGAGCCTACTAAACATAGCAAACCTATTGGATGTAAGTGGGTATATAAGACTAAGAAGGATTCTAAAGAAAGGATTGAGCGATTCAAAGCTAGATTGGTAGCTAAAGAATTTACTCAAAGAGAAGGAGTTGATTACACTAAAATTTTCTCTTCAATATCTACAAAAAACTTCTTTAAAATCATCATATTTTTAGTGGCTCATTATTATCTTGAGTTTCATCAGATGGATGTTAAAACTGCTTTTCTGAATGATAACCTCAGTGAAAAAGTATATATGAAATAGCCTGAGGGTTTTCAAGAAAGTGGGAAAGAATATTTAGTCTATAAATTGAAGAAGCCGATCTATGGTCTGAAACAAGCATCTAGACAACGGTATTTGAAATTTGATGAGGTGGTAACCTATCTTGATTTTGAAGAAAATAAAGTTGATCGGTGTATCTATTTCAAGACCAGTGGGAGCAAGTTTATTTTTCTTGTTCTATATGTTAATGATATCTTGCTTATCAGTAGTGATTATGGTCTACTCAATGAGGCTAAACAAATATTATCTAAGACTTTTGATATGAAAGATCTTAGAAAAGCAGCTTTTATCCTAGGTATTGAAATTCACAGGGATAGATCATGTCATCTGTTGGATTTGTCACAGAAGACATACATTAACAGAGTTTTTGAAAGATTTAATATACAGAATTGTAAATCCTATGATACGCCTATTGCCAAAAATGATAAGTTTAGTAAAGATCAGTGTCCCAAGAATGAGCTTAAAAAGGATCAGATGAAGAATATCCCTTATGCTAGTGCTATAGGGAGTCTGATGTATGCTCAGATTTGTACTAAATCTGATATTGCCTTCATAGTGGGAGTTCTTGGTAGATATCTATCGAATCCA
Organism: Cocos nucifera; assembly: GCA_006176705.1. Classification (NCBI taxonomy): domain Eukaryota; kingdom Viridiplantae; phylum Streptophyta; class Magnoliopsida; order Arecales; family Arecaceae; genus Cocos; species Cocos nucifera. The sequence continues at coordinate 2,233,475 of QRFJ01000047.1, forward strand.
AATTTTCAACTTTGGATTGCAGTAAAAAAAATAATGAGATATTTACAGAAAATCAAGGACTATGTCCTTGTATATAGAAGAACTGATGATCTATAGTTGTTAGGATATTCGGATTCAGATCTTATTGGATGCTCTGATGATTTGAAATCATCCTTAGGATATATTTTTATGTTAGTCAGAGATGCAGTATCCTAGAGGAGTGTTAAACAGACTATGACAGCTTTTTCTACTATGTAAGTTGAGTTTATTGCTTGTTATGGAGCTGCTACTCAAGCTGTTTGACTGAAAAATTTTATTACAGGACTTAAAATTATTGATTCTATCGTCAGACCACTGACAATCTACTATGATAATAGTACTGCTGTGTTCTTCACAAAGAACAATAAATCTTCTAGTGGATCTAAATATTTAGAGTTGAAGTACCTGACAGTAAGAGATCTTGTGAAGAAAGGAGACATAACTGTTGAGTACATAGATACAAAGTCAATGTTAGCTGATCTCCTGACTAAAGATTTTGAGGCTCATATGCTTTACAAAGCATGTTGAAAATACGGGCATACTGAGTTTTTTTGATGTACTTAGTTAGTGGGAGTGACTTTGTATTTATGTTTTATTATTGCTTTATTGTTATGGACTCTTTACATTTCGTGCATTTTTGATATACATCGTTGACATGATAAATTAATTATACATTTATTTTTTAATTCTTTTATTTATATATACATATTTATTTTAGTACACCTAGAGATATCTCTTGTTTATGTACTTACTGTATGAAATATGAGATCAGGTGTCAAGCTGTCTTATCATTGACACCATATTGAGTATGTAAGGCAGAATGACTTGTTGTCAAAGCCATTAGAATTTTTTTTGCTTATTTTATACTCAAGCATGTTGAAAAAAAATGGAGGACTGACAATGAAAATAGCATATATTTGGATCACTTTTAGATGCTATTTTCTTGCTACACTACCACACTAAGAGTCATGTCAATAGTGTTAGTTATGTTTATAATCATGGATAAGTCTTGTGTTAGATAAAGGATGCATTGACTCCCATGATTCAGCATAATCAATACTATTGGACCAAGTCAATTCTGAGATGTTGTTTATGGATCATATTTTTTCAAAATCATGGTCATGTACTATGTTTTCTGTTATTCAATCCGAGAGTCATTTTTAAAAGTAAAATATTTTTAAAATTTTAAAATTTTAATTAATATTATCCAAGTAGGAGAATGTGAAAATTTTTTCTAATTATGGACTATCATTAATTAATTAATTAATTTTATTAAAAATAGGCTGATTATATGATCCGAGTTAATAGACATGCTTATGAACCTAATATTGTTATGTAATCCTTTTGTTTTGGGCCGGATGTATTTTATATTGGATTGGTGTGGTTAGAACGGCTCAGTGTAGGCTTTAATCCAACATGAGCCCATGATGGATGGACCTATTAAGATTTTATTTTATATGGCTAGGTTTCCTCTTCACTTTCTATAAATACCGTAAGACTAGTTCTCTGGCTTATCCCATCGAATAGCCGTCTGCAGAGAGGAAGCTGGTGGAGAAGGATCTAGTTTTGGTATTCGTTTGTGCATCCACTGCTATCGTTCTTCGTAAATCAATGATGAATATAGGTACGCATCCATCTTTTATATTCTAATCTTCTGTATAGATTCATGGGAATCATCTACATTACAAACTATAAACAAGAATAAGAGCAAAAGTATGAAATATATATAGAAAAATATAGCTAAATTTTAGATGTAAATAAAAAAATGAATACAAAAAATCTCAATAAAAATGGCAAATAAATAAATATTATAATGAAGTTATAAGTTACAATAATTAAATAAAATAACATAATATAAGTACTAACTAAAATAAAAATATGAAATAAAAAATAATAAATAAAATAATAAAAAGGTTGAACTATTAAATATAAAATAATGGTCATTATAACATCTTGATGCTCATTACTTAACGGTTTGTCATATATGTATGGAATAAATTATGGAAGATCCCCCAAAAAATTATAATGTCATTAATTATAAGGTTTGATTCTATTCCTCCCTCAATGATATATTTTAAAAAATAATATAAAATTACATCTACTTTTAATATAAAACTAACTATATTAAATATTATAATTGAATTGTTATTTCTTTCCATGTATCCCCCTGCCATATGTTGAAATGTTGGAATGGGTATTCTCATTCCAATTCATTGCTTTCTATTTCTAATTCCACACTTATTTCTATCCTGATTTCTTTTTGTTCCTACAAACCTAACCTAGTGCAACAGCAATAATTGCAAGTATATAATTTCACTTACAACGAGACTTGGTTGATGACGGAGGCTTGGATATTGCACAAATTTACCTATGATAATTCATATAAATACATATTTAAACCATCATTATAGATTACTAATATAGATATGAAAATAGCTAATGTTGCAATCATTTCTCCTCACTTTCTTTGTTCCAGATATGAATACTATAGCAATCTGCAACAATTTATGCGGTAAGGTTGTTATTGATATTTATATTAATAAAAGTCAGTTAGCTTTTTTTTAGCTTTTTCTTATGGATTTTGCTAAGAAGTGCCCCAAGAGCACCGGTTAAAAAGCATTTAATGCTTCTTGAAAATAGCAAAATATCTGGATCATGATGATATTAAAAGCAAAACTCTTGTTTTACTATTTTCAAGAAGCATTAAATATTTCTTAACCGTATCCATAGGGCACTCGTTGACAAAACTCTTTATTTATTATTATTATTATTATTATTATTATTATTATTATTATTATTATTATTATTATTATTTTATAAGAATTATTAATTTTTATTGGTTTAGACTAATATTGATAGCATCGTTATTAAATGAACCAATATTAATGCATCCCACTCTTTTATCGATGCTCCATGCTAATACACAATTTATCTCGCACCACTGAGAAGATTGTGGCACATTTTGCTTTTAATTTGAAACATACCATTGGAATTTGGAAGCATTCACTTCGGCTCAACTTTAAAGTAAATGTAATGCATGAACTACTATAAAATATGTTTGATGTACCTATAAGATTCTTGATGCACGATATATTTAGATTCTCCAAAAATATTTTTGAATGATATAGTGATATTTGATAAAAAATTTATTTTAATTTTGCTAGAAATTTAAAAAAATTTATTTAAAAAAAAACTCTATTTTGAAACTTTCTCTAAAAATATTTTTTGACTAATGTTAGAAAACTATTTTAATTTAAATAATTTTTTTTAATAACCAAAATAATTACTAACAAATCTCATAATTATATTTTATATCATATCATATTATATCATTATACTATAAATATAATATAATAATAAATTAATATTATAATATATTATAAATATATAATATAATCTATTATAATATTATCATATTATAAAAATATAATTTGATACAATAATAACTATTATAATAGTATAACATGATATAATATATTATAATCTATTATTAGATTAGATTATAATCAATATATATATCATATCATATCATATTATATTATATTATATGATAATAATATTTTAATATATAATAATATATTATATTATTATCTATTATATAATATTATATAATATTTTATTATTATTATTATTTTATTATATTAAAAATATTTTTATTTTAATTATTAAATATATATTAAATTTTTAAAATATTTTATAAATATAATTATTAAATAGTACATAATTTTTTATAAAAACTTTATTTTCAAAAGTTCTACTTTCAAAAGCTCCACTGCCAATAACAATACAAACAGAGCCTTAGTATAATCAAATATGCAACTCAAAATATGTCCTATTTTCATCGTACACCCACTTTGACAACTAAAATTGAAAGCATGATTAAACAACCATCTATTCAGAATACAAATAATGTGTCAAACTCATTGATTAGAGTTTGTCTCAACGGTGGTCTAGTAGTCATCTACCATCACATGAATATCACCAACATTAATTATGCAAGATCTCATGAGCAACATGTCTAAAAAGCTTGGCCCAGAGCGAAACAAAATACACACATGTACTTGATCAATACTTATACGACAAGCCGCTTCCTATCTCGAACCTAAATTATATCCCAAATCAAGCTCACGGACAAGATGTCCATACCCCCAAATCAAGCACTGTATGCCTAAAGTTGACACCCATTCCCCATATTCCCTCACTTCAATAGGCATCCAAACAGCGATAGACGAAAGAATGCTGGTTGAATAAAAAGACATTGGAAGGGGACTCAACGGTTATCTAATAGTTTAGGACGGACTGATCACCATGACATTAGCCCTTCTCAGTCACTATAGTGGCACTATATTATTTATGGAAAGCATTTTTAGTTTTATCAGAATGTTTTGGAATATTGTAATAACTGATGTTAGCGCCTGTGTACATCTAGAATTTTGTAAAGGTAACCGTTACCATAATAAAAACCTGAAAGGGTAAACATTAAATTCGGTCGGACACCTTTCCCTCGGACGCAGGGGCAGCATAACGGATGCTACCACCATCCCACGGAGACGAGCATAACGGGGGAAAAAATGTATGCACATCAATCGTGACATGTGAATACGCCAACGGACCAGATGTCCCTAGCTGGCAATGCCGACGGTAGATGCGTCCACAGACATAAAAAATTTAAGCAGCCATCCGTAGAAAAACATCCTCAGCGGCATTCTACCTCTCTCGGTCTTTGCAAAATTCCTACCGCCTGCCTGCCGTGCCCGCATTTTCCGCACTCATCTCGTCCCTCCTAATCTGCCCGTCCTGCCCGTCACTTTTCTCCTCTCTCTCTCTCTCTCTCCCCCGTTCCCACGCGCTTCTTCTCTACTCCTTCTCTCTTCCTCCGAGCCATCGGTCTCCCCTCTGGTCCCCCCACCGTCAAATGCTCGCTGGCGTCGTTACGTTGGGCGGCTGCCTGCCCCCCACTTACCTCGCCTGAGCCCCAACCTGGGCAGCTCTTTGGGCAGGAGACGGGGTCCGGTTCTGCACCCCGCGACCACCTCCGTCTTCAAGCGAGTTCCAAAGTTCCCTCGACGAAGAAGCCCTCACGGGTTCGGAGGTTCCGAGGAGAAATCCCGACCTCCGTGATCGCTCTTGGATCTCGGTATCATTCCACCTCGTTCGATTCTCTCTTCTTCGTTTAGGGTTTCGAGCTCTGGTTTAGTGGGATCTTAGTTTCCTGTAGCCGTTTTGGTGCAGATTTGTTGAGAGGTTTTTGGAGGAGAGGAGTTATTAGGGCCGATTTCGGTATAAGGAATCTTCCTGGGAGAGAGGGGGTTCGGCTTTCCTAGCTGGCATCTTTGATTTCGAACTGGGATGAGATTTTGAGGGATGGGGTTGGGTCCTGAGGAGTTTAAATTGGAGGGATGGGGCAGCGTTGGGAAAGGAAAGGAGAAGGGGAGTAAGAAGAAGAGCAAGGCAAGGGAGGAGGAGTCTGGATGTTGGATTAAGCGCAGATTGATGTGGAGTTGCATCTCGTCAAGATCCAAAGTGGATACATCCATCAGTAGTGCCAGCACTCATTGCGGTAATCTGCTCGTTCGCCCACATTTTCTCTCTTCAATTTGGCCTTGCACGATAGTTGTAGTGTTTTGTTATGATTGCTGGTTTGTTAGTATTTCTGCTTCTTTTCTATTTTTAGATTCGGTGTTTGTCGTTTCATGGTTGTTGGTCGTCGGAGGTCGCTGGAGTCGAGGCTGCTGAGGTCGCCGTCGGGATCTGCAAAACAAAATTTCGTCTGGAGCCGATGGAGGTGGTTCCGGCAGGACCCTCCGACGCTCAAGTCAGCTCTGGCCAATAGGAATAGAGTGCTCGGAATGAGTTTCGAAGCTTAGAAAAGAAGAGGAGAGCTTAGAGATCAGAGAGATTAGCCTTAGCATATCGGGAGGATCCTTTTTATGGTGGAGCTTGATGGTGACAACTGCAGCCGCGTGCTGGCAGGCCGCTCGAGGTTCGGCGGAGTCAATCTCACGGGATGGTACTGTGTGCGGCGGATTGATGGTGATGGTGCCATGTGCAGCGGATTGATGGTGGCAGCCATCGCCGTCTGACAGTGGATTGCTATCGCTTACGGTGGATTGATGGCGATGGCTGTAGAGCCAATCGAATGATGGGTTGGAGGCCTTCGTCGTGTGCCCATTTTGGAGGAGTTCGGACTCCTGAAGAGGAAGTTTGGAAGGAGTTCGGCTCCCATAGGCATCTAGCTGGAGGTATGCAGCTAAAGCTCGTCCGCTGAAGAGTTCGGCCGTTGGAGAGTTCGGTCGAATGCGACTTCGACTGAGGCTTGGCCGCTGTGGAGTTCGAGGAGCTCGGCCGCTAGGCAGTTCGGCCGTTGGAGAGGTTCGGTCCTGACGAGGGGAGTCCGAAGAAGCTTGGCAGCTAACTAGCTCGGCCGGCTGAACGGGTTGGAAGAAGCTCGGCCGCTGGGAGTTCGGCTGAAGTCCGTCTGTCGAAGCTCTTCTGCGGCTACTGGTTGCATTAGACTGAGCATCGAGCTAGACTTCGGCTGGAGCGGGATTTATCTCCAACACTAGTCCCCCCACTCCCGAGTTCGAAAATCGAAGGAAGGGAGTGCAGGAAAAGCGACTGCCGAAGTCTTCCTCTAAGCTCTGTGCTGGTCTAGGTCGAAGCTCGGGGGAGATCTCATCTCCGGCTTGAAGTTGACATCGAAATTGAAGCTCGGGGAAGATCCCATTTTCAGTCGGGGTTGACACGGTTGCTTTCTCTAGCCAAGGTCGATGTTGAAGTTCTCCAGCCGAGGTTGACATGATAGCTTTCTCTAGCCGAGGTCGATATTAAAGCTCTCCAGCCGAGGTTGACATGATAGCTTTCTCTAGCCGAGGTCGATGCTCGCGTTAGGACGAGGTTCTCCTCCTGTTCCTAACCGAGGCTAGCTCGATCGCTCGGGAGAGATCTTATCTCTAGCCGAGGTTGTCAACGGTCTTATCTCTAGCCGAGGTTGTCAACGATCGCTCGGAAGAGATCTTATCTCTAGCCGAGGTTGATGCTCGCGTTAGGACGAGGTCCTCCTTCTGTTCCTAACGGGCTGTGGGGGCACATGCGGACCGTCGTCCGAGTCTCTCCCCCATCTCGTCTAAGGTGAACGAGGCCTTCGACCTTGCTCGCGTTAGGACGAGGTCCTCCTCCTGTTCCTAACGGGCTGTGGGGGCACATGCGGACCGTCGTCCGAGCCTCTCCCTCCATCTCGTCTAAGGTGAACGAGGCCTTCGACTTTGCTCGCGTTAGGATGAGGTTCTCCTCCTGTTCCTAACGGGCTGTGGGGGCACATGCGGACCGTCGTTCGAGCCTCTTCCCTCATCTCGTCTAAGGTGAATGAGGCCTTCGACCTTGCTCACATTAGGACGAGGTTTTCCTCCTGTTCCTAATGGGCTGTCGGGGGCACATGCGGACCGTCGTTCGAGCCTCTCCCCCCATCTCGTCTAAGGTGAACGAGGCCTTCGATCTTGCTCGCGTTAGGACGAGGTCCTCCTCCTGTTCCTAACGGGCTGTGGGGGCACATGCGGACCGTCGTCCGAGCCTCTTCCCCCATCTCGTCTAAGGTGAACGAGGCCTTCGACCTTTGCTTGCGTTAGGACGAGGTCCTTCCTCCTGTTCCTAATGGGCTGTGGGGGCACATGCGGACCGTCATCCGAGCCTCTCCCCCCATCTCGTCTAAGGTGAACGAGGCCTTCGACCTTTGCTCGCGTTAGGACGAGGTTTTCCTCCTGTTCCTAACGAGGCTGTGGGGGCACATGCGGACCGTCGTCCGAGCCTCTCCCTCCATCTCGTCTAAGGTGAACGAGGTCTTCGACCTTGCTCGCGTTAGGACGAGGTCTTCCTCCTGTTTCCTAACGGGCTGTGGGGGCACATGCGGACCATCGTCCGAGCCTCTCCCTCCATCTCGTCTAAAGTGAACGAGGCCTTCGACCTTGCTCGCGTTAGGACGAGGTCCTCCTCCTGTTCCTACCTCGCCCCCCATCTCGTCTAAGGTGAATGAGGCCTTCGACCTTTGCTCGCGTTAGGACGAGGTTCTCCTCCTGTTCCTAACGGGCTACGGGGGGCACATGCGGACCGTCGTCCGAGCCTCTTCCCCCATCTCGTCTAAGGTGAACGAGGCCTTCGACCTTGCTCGCGTTAGGACGAGGTCCTCCTTCTGTTCCCAACGGGCTATGGGGGCACATCCGGACCGTCGTTCGAGCCTCTTCTCCTATCTCGTCTAAGGTGAACGAGGCCTTTGACCTTTGCTCGCGTTAGGACGAGGTTTTCCTTCTGTTCCTAACGGACTGTGGGGGCACATGCGGACCGTCGTCCGAGCCTCTCCCCCCATCTCGTCTAAGGTGAACGAGGCCTTCGACCTTTGCTCGCGTTAGGACGAGGTCCTCCTCCTGTTCCTAACGGGCTGTAGGGGCACATGCGGACCGTCGTCCGAGCCTCTCCCCCATCTCGTCTAAGGTGAACGAGGCCTTCGATCTTGCTCGCGTTAGGACGAGGTCCTCCTCCTTTTCCTAACGGGCTGTGGGGGCACATGCGGATCCGTCGTCCGAGCCTCTTCCTCCATCTCGTCTAAGATGAACGAGGCCTTCGACTTTGCTCGCATTAGGACGAGGTTCTCCTCCTGTTCCTAACCGAGGTTGACTCAGTCGCTCGGAAGAGATCTTATCTCTAGTCGAGGTTGTGGCTCGCGTTAGGACGAGGTTCTCCTCCTGTTCCTAACGCGGCAATTATTGACTGCTTCTTCCCTGTCATCGCATAGTTTTCGCATCCAAAAATAATATTATCGAAAGGAAAGAATTTTATTGGAAGGAAGTTACTAGCAACGCATCTCCAAATTCTGTGTTTCAAGATCGTGGTAGCGTTGTTCCTCCGCGTTTCTTCGGCAATAAGCTCCGGGGTGAACGACCTCCTCATGCTGGCCTTCTCAATTCGGTGCAAGCTCTTGTCGCTGGGAGACGACAAATCGCTGATGCACGAAGCTCCTCCCAGGGGCAATGTGGATGATGCTGTAAGGTGGCCGATCTCCTTGCGGTCTCTGGCTATGGCAGTGCCGAGCTCCTTGCCGTCTCTGGCTATGGCAGCGCCGAGCTCCTTGTCGTCTCTGGCTATGGCAGCGCCCTTGGCCGATCTTTCCCTGCTTCAGGCTGGTGCCGGAGGAATTTACCCAGCCGTCCCTTTCTGACGAGCTCCTCAATTTCGTCTCGGTGTCGTGGCCGTGGTCGTGATGGTGGAGGCGGTACTTGCTTCGATCGCGCGTGTTTGGGGGAGATCGTAGTCCTCCTGGCCTTGGGAGCTCTTTCTTAACCTCCGTGAGAATTCGAGTTCGAGGGGCGTTGAGGGGGGGCGTAGTCGCGGAACCTTTCGGGAGGAGGACCTCTTCGCGTCCTTCCGTCGGGGCTTCCCTGGTGGTGAGCTCGAAAAGTTCGGTCCTTGCTTGCGCTGTAGAGGTCGTAAGCGCGGAGTCTTCGCTTGCCCTGGGGCGGTCGTGAGCGCGGCCGAACTTCGTCTCACCTTCTGTAAAATCTTTGCGGGGGCTTCCTTGGTGACATACTCGAGCGGGAGTTCGGCCTCACTTGTGTCGAACTTCATTCCGATGACGAGCTTCGAGGCGGAGTTCGGCCTTACTTGCGCCGAACTTCATTCCGATGACGAGCTTTGAGGTGAAGTTCGGCCTCACCTGCGCCGAACTTCATTCCGCGGAGAACTTCGTTCTGCCATCGCTTGCGCCGAACTTCATTCCGCTTTTCCGCGAACTTCCTGCTTCTTTTGTGAGCTCGGCTTTCCTCGCGCCGAACTTCATTCTGCTTTCCCGCGAGACCCTCCGCGGGAGGACTTCCTACTTCTTTTGTGAGCTCGGCTTTCCTCGCGCCAAACTTCATTCTTCTTTCCCGCGAGACCTTACGCGGGAGAACCTCCCGCTTCTTTCGTCCGGACTTTCTTGACGATGAGCTTGATGTGGAGCTTAGCTTTGCTTGCCCAAACTTCGTTCCACCTCCTGTGAATTCTTTATTTGGGGGTTTCGTTGATGACATACTCGAGGGGAAGTTCAGCCTTGCTTGCGCCGAACTTCACTCCGGCTTTCGTCAGGAGGACTTCATGTTCTTTTATCGGGGCTTCCTTAGTGGCGAGCTCGAGGCAAAGTGAGGCGAAGTTCGGCCTCACTTGCGCTGGGGAGGTTGTGGACGTTGCCGAACTTCATTCCGCCTCCTTGGACGCGACCGAACTTCATTCCGCCTCCTTGCAAAACCTTCTCCCGAGGATGTCCATGCCCCGCTGTCGGGGCTTCCTTGATGACGGGCTCGAGTGGGGGTTCGGCCTCGCTTGAGACGAACTTTACTCCGCTTTCCCGCGAAGCCTTCCGCGAGGGAAGTTCGACTCTCCGTTTCTCCTTCCCAATGCGATTGATATGCCCAAACGCTCCCCCTCAAGGCCGGTTCCTTGCGTCCTCATGGCGGGCTTGCTGGTAAAGTCTCCGCTCGAGGTTGTCGCATGGCCTGTATCATCTCGGCGGGGCTGCGAGCCCGTCCAGAACTGCTCTACATCTGCGGTGGCTTCGGGTGGAGCCTGGGCTACCGGGGCTGCAACGGGAGCAGACATACCTGGCGCGCAGGACGTCGATCGTCGAGTTGAAGCTCTCCTGGGGGCATTTTCTCTTCGGGAGAGAAAAGGGAGATCTCTGGAGAGGGAAGAGAAGCGTCGCCGAGCACTCCTTTAAGAACAAGGGAACCTCGGAGGTTCGGGCCCTCCTAGCACCATTCTGTTGGTGCAGAAACTGGTCGTCGCCGGAGGTCGCTGGAGTCGAGGCCACTGAGGTCGCCGCCGGAGACCTGCAAAACAAAGTCCCGTCCGGAGCCGGTGGGGGGTGGCTCCGGCAGGACCCTCCGACGCTCAAGTCAGCTCTGGCCAACAGGAATGGAGTGCTCGGAATGAGTTCCGGAGCTTAGAGAAGAAGAGGAGAGCTTAGAGATCAGAGAGATTAGCCTTAGCGTATCGGGAGGGTCCTTTTTATAGTGGAGCTTGATGGCGACAACTGCAGCCGCGTGCTGGCAGACTGCTCGAGGTTCGGCGGAGTCAGTCTCACGGGATGGTGCCGTGTGCGGCGGATTGATGGTGGCAGCCATCGCCGCCTGACGGTGGGTCGCTATCGCTTGCGGCGGACTGATGGCGATGGCTGTAGAGCCAGCCGAATGACGGGTTGGAGGCCTTCGTTATGTGCCCATTTCGGAGGAGTTCGGGCTCCTGAAGAGGAAGCTTGGAAGGAGTTCGGCTCCCATAGGCGTCTAGCTGGAGGTATGCAGCTAAGGCTCGTCCGCTGGGAATCCGAAGCTCGGCCGTTGGAGAGTTCGGCCGAATGTGACTTCGGCTGAGGCTTGGCCGCTGTGGAGTTCGAGGAGCTCGGCCGCTAGGCAGTTCGGCCGTTGGAGAGGTTCGGTCCTGACGAGGGGAGTCCGAAGAAGCTTGGCAGCTAACTAGCTCGGCCGGCTGAACGGATTGGAAGAAGCTCGGCCGCTGGGAGTTCGGCTGAAGCCCGTCTGCCGAAGTTCTTCTGCGGCTACTGGTTGCATTAGGCTGAGCATCGAGCTAGACTTCGGCTGGAGCGGGATTTATCCCCAACAATGGTTATGGATCATGAATGCCATGATTATATGAACAATTTGGAAAGATCGTTACTTTTTATCCTCAGAGTCGGGCCTGTTACTATTTTTTGATTCTTAGATTTGTTGTCTTTTGGTTATTAATTGAACTTGATATGTGAAATTCTTGTTGACTGCAGAACTTGGGAGATTTGGTATCTCTCGATTTTAGTCGTTCTAGCCAACATGTTTGGTGGAATAAATGCAAAACAAACTTTACTATGCCCGTTGTTTTTGTGCTGGTCTGCTTCTTGCTCTGTTCGAGGTTTTGAAATGTATTATAAATTGAAGATCAGTGACGAGAGTTGCCTTGGTTGATGTTTAACTGAAAATTAGCAACTTGGAGGGGGATGAACTGAAGAGTTGGGGGAAATTAAGCATTGTGGAGAGGAGCTGGCAGCTGATTATGGGGACTAAATAGTTGGGTGTGGTGTTGGGAATGTGGCGTCATGAGTCATAACGATGCCTTATCCCTCTGCAAATAATGCAAAGACATGATTACATAGCCTTCACGGTGGTGTCATGCATATTGTTATTGAGCTATTCTATTTATGGTATGGAATAAGTTGTCTTTGATAACTTAAATGAATTTAAGCTTGAAAGTTTCTACTAACATATTAACTTAGGTTATGATCCAAATAGGGAGAGGGAAGAAATTCCTTAAACCTGCTGAATCTCAAAAGAAAAAGGAAAAATAAGGGATTTTGGATGCAGGGGTTTAGACCATTAATGAAAGTAAAATGGATAACAATCTCACTATTTATACTAGTGAGGTCCACCTTTCCAAAATTTGGATAGGATTGCTCTTCTAGTTGGAAGAAATCATAGTTTTCCTACAATAGCCATGATGGAAGAAAATAATTATGAAAAGCTAAAATTTTCCTGGAGCTAATCTTGACTTTTGTATAGACTTTGTCTTCGATCTCGTTGCTCATTTATTTCCGAATTGTGAGTTTTTATCAGGTCAAAATCTTTCGCAAAAAGAAAATTTTTTACTTTGACTGGCGTGTTTGGAGGCCCAAACATTATCATATGGCCTTGATCGCTGTGTGCATTGAACCTTTTAGAGATGGATGTAGCATCATAAATCTCGAAAAGTTAGCTAATTTTTAAAAAAAGAATATCTCAATTCGACATCATATGTAGAAGTTATGGCATTCAGAAGTTTGATGTGCAATTTGGCTTCCGATGTGGTGGTTCTGGCTCTTGGATTCTGTTCAAACCTACCTGACATAGCTAGTATGATCCATAGCAGGATTACCAATCCTCTTGGATCAAGGCTCCCACTTTTGGGGAGATTAACTCCTACTAAATTAAAATTGGAGATGGGAAACTCTTGCTTCTCCATCATGTGACTAAACTACCATGCCTTGCGAGGAAGCTGGCCATTTTGGTCAATCCAAAGGACTCAATCCTTCAACCACATAGTTTCTGTGACCTTCCTCTCAACAATGCGTTCCTCGGCAAGAAGCTTTTCCTGCTTTACTTGTAGGTTTTTAAAAGCTGGTAGCACTAGTTCCAGATTTTGGTCTTCATCCACATGGAAGGCTCGAATAGTTTCAGGTTCTCAGCATTGATAACTGAGTAAATCTCCATGCAAGGTAGCAAGTCAAGCTAGAAGGCATTTTCACCCATCTTCGTCTGAATTTTTAAGGGACCATTCTTTTGGTTTTTTTTATTTTCATTTTTATTTTTATTTTTATTTTTATTTTTTATTTTTTTTTTGGCCCTTTAACCCTCTTTTCGTAGGTGATGCTTGGCAAGCTCCCCATCTTGGAAGCTGTACTTCACTCGATGCTTATTATGCTGATCATCATATCCTTGTTGTGATTTGTGTAGTTGAGCTTCAATCTCCTAATGCACCTTTTTTATTGTCTCCAGAGATCATTGAGTTCGTGCCTAGTCTCTTTCTTCTTAGCTGTTTTTTTGGCTTAGCATTGATTTGGAATTGTAGGTTGAAGGGGCTTTATGGTAGATAGCCCAAGTAGACCTTGAAAGGCAAGTTTTGGGTGGAACCGTGTATAGCTTTGTTTTAGAATAATCATTACTTGTACAAAATGGCTTTAGTATTTTAGTAAATTCATAGTTTAAAATGACCACGCATCCAATTGATATTAAAAACCCTTGTAAGAAGTTTTTCCATTTTTTGTATTCACCTTTTTATTATTATTATTATTATACAATTGTTTATTTAAAAGTATTATGTGGTAAACTCAATTTATATCATTAAGCTACCTGTATTTACCATGATATGTACAAAATAGTGGTAGTATTTTATAAAACCTTGCTCTTTGGAAATGCTTATCTTCTATAAGCATGTCTCTAGAAGGATCTTGATGGCAAGCATATTTCTGATGGATCATTTTCTATCAACAAACAAAACTGAGAATGATTTCTTATAGCATAGAGGCTGTGTTTTTTTTCCTCCCTTAAAAATTGAACATTTAAACTACACTGTGAAACCATGAGTCAAGAGAAATCGAGCATTAGAACTCAAAGGTAAAAAGGTCCCTGTTTCCTTTCAACTGCTGTGTTCAATTCCTGCTGTAGTTAATGTGCCTTCCCCAGACACCCCACCGCACCCCCTCCCCCAAAAAAAAAACTTTTCTTTCTTTGCTTCTTTAAAGGAAAGAGCTATTAATTTAAGCATGTACACATGTTAGGTATTATGTCCAATAACAGCTGTATCAAACTGTTGTGTATGATGGAGGTTGAAGAGTTGGATGCTTTGATACTCCGGTTGGCAACTACACCAAATGTGAAGGTCTTTTGTTATATTAGTCACCCAGCTTGATTAACACATCTCTTGGCCACAAGTAGCTTTTTCTTCAATATTTTCATTGACATGCATGCTTACCTTTTCTGAGTTCTGTCAAGTTGGGAGGTTATTCTTGCTATAGCTTTTCAGTGTCTTCTAACAGCTGGTTAATTGCTGCTACTGTGCATGGACCAGCAGAAAGTAAATCCACAAATGATGGCAGCAGGGACCAACCAGCTGCACCAGTTGTCTCTGGTTCCACAACCACAAGTACCGCTGAAAGTAATTCATCCGCTACTAAAGGAGGTGAGGAATTAAAAGTTGCATCTCAGTTGCGGAAGTTCACTTTCCATGAGCTTAAGTCTGCCACAAGAAACTTTAGACCAGAGAGCCTTCTGGGAGAGGGGGGCTTTGGTTGTGTCTTCAAAGGATGGATCGAGGAGAATGGTACTGCTCCTGTGAAACCTGGTACAGGGCTAACTGTTGCTGTTAAAACACTCAACCATGATGGACTTCAAGGGCATAAAGAGTGGCTGGTATGATATCTTCTGACTCCAATATTGAGTTCTTCAATAATGAATAACAAATACATATCCCTTTCAAAGTTCTTATTCACTGTGTATGTTTTCAATATGCTTGCAGGCAGAAGTTAATTATCTTGGTGACCTTCAACATCCAAATTTGGTGAAGTTGATTGGTTACTGTATTGAAGATGATCAAAGATTGCTGGTGTATGAGTTTATGCCTCGAGGAAGTCTTGAAAATCATCTTTTCAGAAGTATGTAAATGCTTGATTTCACTCTGTTTGATATTGTTTCTAGAAGGTACCTTATTAGTTACCAGTGAAAAGCAATGCCAAAAAATTCAAAATAGGCTAACTTGCCTCACTACAAGACTTTGGAGTTCAATTGCTGTATTATTTTTTTATCCTTATGGGTTTCCCTGAAGAAATGCTATATTCTTTTCATTAGCGGTGTGCAATAGAAATTGTACATTAGGGTTGAAGCATGCTTTGGTTGCTTTTAGTAATACTTTTTAGTCTGCATCAAGGTTTACGAGTTATATTTCTGTAGTTTGTTTAAGATCGCTGGTGCTGGTTTATGATACTGGAGCCAGCTAAACTATTCACTTACTGGTGTAATATAATTATCAACTTTTAATGTCATGGCTTGACCAGGAATAAATATGATTATAGCATGTACATGCATGATTGCAAAATTGATGCTAATATGCAGTCTCTAGCATCCAGATTTTTTATGTTTATTTACTCAGCATCAGCAGTTTGCTAAGTCCTGTATTTAGGATTTTGATGTGGTAACTAAAAGAGAACCAAAAATTCCATTATGATATAGTGCCACACTCATTTCTTTGTCAGTACTCAGTAGAATAACACGGGCACAGAGATGATGGCCATGCAAACAAAATGCAAATCTATTTAAATTCTTCTGCATTGCCTGCTTTGCACCCCTTTCCTTCATTTTAACCAGATAAAATGGCATTCCTCATAAGATGGATACCTTCTTGCTACCCTTTGAAACAATTGACTATTTGTCTTCATGAACATTATTATTAGGTTCTGTCATATGTTTGCTTCTCATTCTTTATTGTGAAGCTGCAAGTTTGTTATGATGAGCCACAGAGAGTGTCCCTATTCCTTATGCTAAAGATATTCATTCTTTGCTGCTACCCTATCACAAAGTTTCAACAGTGGCAATCCTTTTTACAAAACACTCACCACCACCCCCCGCTCCCCCCGCCCCCTCCTCTCTTTCTTTAATATCTGTCTGTGCTTATTATAACAGATAGCAAGTTGAGTTCTACCATTTGACATCTCCGACAAAGCACCTTTAAGCCTTTATCCCTTTTCTTGGTCTTGTTAATAATTATAATAAACCATTGTTTACGCCATGAATTTATCATTCACTTCAATTATCATTTACTGCTCGGTCAGGCTTATGGAACTCTGCGATGGCCTTTATTTGCACTATCAGTCTTAGGATTATATCCTTTTTTTTTCTGGTTGTCACAGTTGAAATGATGAGGGAACTATTGCCTTTTGTCCATATCTAATCTCTGCTATCAACTGTGCTTTGTGCAACAGGGTCCCTGCCTCTCCCATGGCCCATAAGAATGAAGATTGCTCTGGGTGCTGCAAGGGGCCTTGCTTTTCTCCATGAGGAAGCAGAAAGACCCGTGATATATCGTGATTTCAAAACATCCAACATTCTATTGGATGCGGTGTGTACCAATTCGTATGTCTCTCTCTTTTTATTAATTCATGTGACTATTTCTGAAAATGTTCCCTTCCAGGATTATGATGCAAAGCTCTCAGACTTTGGGCTTGCAAAGGATGGTCCTGAGGGGGATAAAACTCATGTGTCCACACGAGTGATGGGAACATATGGATATGCAGCTCCAGAATATGTAATGACAGGTGAATCATTGAATTGTTACTGGCATTTGTTAATATCACTCTGAACTTGATGTTGTTTGCTCTTTTTCTTTTTTTTCCCTTTATGTTGTACTTCTGATGTATGGAAAAGATCAGAGCAGGGTGATAGATATTTGGTCTTGCCTGTATTATTTTTTAGGTTTTCTTGAGTCTTCTGATTCTGTGTGCTTTCTGCTCTCATGCTTTGGTAAAAGCATGATTTTCTTTGCACACCAAGTGCATGTCACATTGATTGCCTACATGATTCGTTTAATGTATCGTAAGGGGAAAAAGGGGGTGAATCTATCATAAGATCGATTCAATTCTTCATAGGATATCAGCAATTAGCTGACAACCCGATAATTCATGTTGATGCCATTTAATGTACCAAGTGCATTCCACATTGATTGCCTCCATGATTCATTTAATGTACCAAAAAAAGTGGATTTGATGCAAGATTCGTTTAATTTACCAAGTGCATTCCACATCGATCACCACCATGATTCATTTAATGTACCAAAAAGTAAATCTACCATAAGTAAGATTCAATTCTTCGTAGAATATCAGAAAATAGCAGACTGAATTATTCATTCATGTTGATGCATACATCAGCATGTTAGATTTTATGTTTGCCTATGTCCCATCATTATGTTGGGCAGTATTTCATCTTTTGTAAAATCCAGAGGAACATTGTTTGAATATCCATTTGTCTTATGTTACTTAAAGCAAGTTCATGACTTCAGTTGAACTTTATGAAAATTAAGGAGTAATGTTAGCGGGCAAACTTGTAACTTATATGATGAATTGCTTAACCAATCCACGCCCATCCCAGTTTCTTGTCAGGGACATGGTTTCTGATTTCTATTTGGGACATGATAGTTGTTCTGGAGAGAAATTTGCCATGTGAAAGGGATGATATATTTTTCAGCCGTCAGACTTTGTTAGACTTTTGCTTGCATTCAACTTTCCTGGATCTCCTTATTTCTATGTATTTAAGATGCTTCAAGTGGTTTTCTTAAACTGAAAAATTCCAGCAACTTTCTCAGTAATGTGCTGATGGTTTTATTAGATTTCACATGACAAATTCAAAATATATAGGTCAAAATCGTTGTTGCAGGTGAAATATTAATAATGAAAAAAAAATACTGACTTGCCTTTCTAGCTTGGATGTGGCAATGGTAGTTGGTAAGGCATTGGTATTGGAGTAGAGTTGCTGGAGACTATGAGGTAGATGGTGCTTGGAAACTTGATTAAGTTGCATCTTTGTACCTTCTTAAAGAAGAGTCAGTTCCATGTTAGTAATTGTGATAAAATAATATTTTGAGTGGAATGATTTGGTGGAGACCACAACCTTTGATATGATCGGTGAGTGTGATCTCAAATTTTGAGGTGCTGTAGGTGGTTCTTCTTGAAAAGATGACATAAGCATTATCAATGTTCGACATTTCAAAAGCTTAGTGAGGTATTAAAAGGGACACTGCCAAGAAAATCTTTATAGGTCTCAGAAAATGGAGAAAAATGTTAAGGTAGGTCTGCATCTCTAATTCGATTTCAATATGATGCTATGTGAATTAGTTCTCAGGGTCGTTTCTACTCGGGGACTGGGAACAGCTGTAATTTGTCATATCTCCTATGTTCTGCCACATGTTGGTGGATGGACATATTGCATGTTTGCCGTTCTCTTGCCAATGGTTATGGCGCTCGGGAAGCCCACCACTGATCCTGTTGTTCTATTATTTAGCATTTTGCAGTTTGCTTTCTGATTTTGTCAACTTACACATGTCTGACATTATTTTTCCAGGACATCTGACATCAAAGAGTGATGTCTACAGTTTTGGGGTTGTGCTGCTTGAAATGATGACAGGGCGGAGGTCCATGGACAAAAACCGACCAAATGGCGAGCATAACCTGGTGGAGTGGGCACGCCCCCAGCTAGGAGAGAGACGACGCTTCTTCAGACTTATAGATCCTCGCCTGGATGGCAACTTCTCAGTCAAAGGTGCCCAAAAAGCTGCCCAGCTGGCATATGCGTGCCTCAGTCGTGATCCAAAGGCCAGGCCTTTAATGAGTGAAGTAGTGGAAGTGCTCAAACCATTGATCAACCTTAAAGACATGGCAAGCTCCTCGTATTTTTTTCAGTCAATGCAAGCAGAACGTGCTGCAGCAAACACCAACAATCAGAGTGCAAGGCATGTTTTAAAATTACAGGCATCCTTTCCAGGGAATGGACAGCAGCCTGTGAGGAGCCAGCCTGGGAGGAGCCTCTCTAATGGTTCACTTCCTTCTCCATACCGCCAATCACCAAAGCCCAATGGCAAACAACCATGAGCACGTTGCCTTCGGTAACCTATTTCGAGAAAGTATAAGTATTGAATGGTGAAATTATGCTGGACTGTGGTGTTTAAATTTGTTGCATATCTGGTGATCAAGTCTGATGGACTCCTTGGGTAAGGTCGATGGAGGTGTGAGGGATTGGTGGTGTCACCCTTTGTTGGTTATGAGTTAACAAAAAAAAAAAAAGAGAGGAGTTAACCGTGAAGAATATTTATAGTTTGATGCTTCCATTGTCTTTTTCGCCTGTTGTAGTAATTGTCAGTTGCTTGATATGGTCAATTGACATGAAGGAGGTTTTGTGGGGTCATCAGGTCTCTTCTCAAAGCTCGAACAGTTTGTGAATGATTCTGATTGGAGAATCATGGGGAAAACATGGGAAAAACTTCTCTTGGTTCCTCTTTTCGTTTCTTTTCTTTTTCCTTTTCTTTTTCAAAGAAAAGCGTTGCTTGTAATTTATATCAAGCTCTAAGTGAGAGAGCAACAATTTACATTCTACGAATGCTAAAATCAATTAGACCATAAGCACGATGATGGAAAAATATGATAACATCCTAGTTGTGCGCTCAGGTTGGTGGTGAAATAAATAGCATTGCGTGTGGAGGCGTTGGCCTTTCTTATGCCGTCAGAACTGCTTGCTGCTGAGCGGCTGATAAAAGATGAGGTTGGGTGGTCCGTGGAATCTGGCAAGTCTACTTCAGATTCTTTGTTTTTTGTGCAAAGGGTGGTACCTGAAAAGGTGCAAACGTCCAGCTGCGTCCGCTGATCGGCAAGCTAAATCAGAATCTCCATGACAATCTCAAGCGTTCAGCAAGCGTGCATGGTGAGCGGACTGGCTAGCCGCTAGCTGTGAAGCTACGGTAGATATCATACCTCGTTTGGAAGCAAAGTGATCGATGAGAAGGTCGCCAACTCGACCTTGCAGATTTCTCTTTTTCTTGTATCAAAAACTATTTATTGAAGGATACAATCTCTTCTGCAATATTAAAAAAGATGCTGCCTTTTGTTATGGCGAAAAGGGCATCCACTACATGAAACAGTTTGAATGTGCTGCAAGGGGCATGACTCTGAAGAAAGTGAGAGGTAAGTAGTTGAAGTGATGAAGACTTTAGAAAGGAGAGGCATAGATCACGTTTGAAGGCTTCGTGCGTTGCGCAGTATTTGCTGGGTTTCATGGTCAATTGTAAGGCCATTTAGTTTATATGTTGCGCTGAGGATGGATGAAGTAATGAACATTTGGATGAGAGATTTTAACCTCAAATTGAAGGAACCTAAGAATTGCTAGTTGATGTCGAGATGAGGTCGACCTTAATTTTTTAGCTAAACTAGGCCAGCTGGCAGTGTTTGTCTTGTTGCTCAAGTATTCTGTTTTATTTGGATGGGCCTACGCAAATTACGTCAACTTTCAACACAAGTTCCTTTTATTTGCTTGGAAGCTAGTACGAGCACAGGCCGCAGAACGATCATTGGTTTTATCTGTGGAACAAGATATACGAAAGAAAAGGACCAGAGTCGTTATTCGGAGAATACAAGCCCAAAGTGGTTTTTTAGATTGATGTTTGTGGAATTTTGCTAGTAGGGTCAACAAGGCCAGCAGAACCGTTGTTTAATGTACAAGAAGATCCATGTCTTATGATACATTTCTCTAGTAGTAATATCCGCGCCAGGGCCTCTTCCAATCCTGGCCGGCATGTTTGGACTGCCACGACAGTGCCAACCCACCACAAGCTTGAATCTTGAACTAATCTCCAATTCTCCATGTTCGTCCTTTTACACCTCCTTGTGGTAAATTTTGAACAATTCAAGATGCGTGAGTTAAAAAAAATTATTAGTTAGATTAGATCCACCGTACTTCCACAAGGGATAGACACAACTATGCTCTTATTGCTTTATTTTTTTTATCTTTCCTTTTTTTTTCTTTTATGTTTGTGTGTATCTCTTTGTAGTTACGTTAGTCCACCGGCACCACGGAGCTGATAGACTTAATCCAACCAATAAGTTATCTCAAGTTGGACAGCTATGATGCTGCTGCTTGAATTTACCCAATAATCTAAGTAGAAGAAGAGAAGGATTTTTTTTAACATAAATGTATCATGTCCCCCTCTCCGACCGCACAAAGTTTCCACTAAAGTTTAGGAAAAATTATCCCCGACGCTACACCGTATCATCTGTGCACGCAATCAATCAAACTTGGTTATTTCTATAGACCTCAAGAGCTCATCTCGCAGCATTACTTCTACGCGACTGCTATGCTTAGCATGCATCGCCACGTACGAAACGTAGGGAATAATTTTTCAAAACAGTGGGCGAATGAAGGGGGGGACCGCTAAACCATTTACCCAACGATCAATACCCACGCACCCCTGGCAACAACTACTTGGATGCTATCCTCTCGACCATCCTGTCATCGCTGCTTCTCTTGCCATATTGATGGTGTCCGGACCAGGAGAAGTTCTCTATCAACTCGCGCCCCGTTCGGTCGAAACTTCTAAGCGGATTCGGGTCGTCCCATCTCCTTCGACGACGACGACTCGATAAAACCCTGCCTCGTTCTCTTCCTCTTCGGCTCCACCAGGTTCTTCTTCGCTTCCGGCTCCCGAGGTAAAGCGAATCTTTCTTGGTTTCTGTTTTTTTTTTTTTGGGGGGGGGGGTTCCTGGTGTTCTCCTGGAGAGAATTTGATGCGTGGGGACTCTGATTCCTTTGCATCCGGAGAGCTTTGCTTTCTGGGGTTGTCTATTGAATTGGGAGATCGGAGATTCCGGTTTAGAGAAAGGTCTCGTTGACTTGGTACGTTAGGAAATGAATCGGTCTTGGTTGCTGGGTGGTGATGTGATTTCTTGATATTTCTTGTTTCTTTTACCTGGAGAGAATTTTCCAAAATATCGGCGAACGTTCAGCGATTTTTGACTGGATTTAGGTTTATCCTTTTTGAATGGCTGGAAAACGTTACAGCAAAAGAAAAAATGACTGGATAATTGTTCTAGGTACGAGGGTAATGCTTATCCCATGTTCTACGGTACAGACCAAACAATTAACCTAGCCTTGCCTGTACTAGGTCTTGGGAGTTGAAAATTCTCCCGAAGCAGTTAGCATATTTATTCGGTTGGAATTAAATAAATAAATAATGTAGCTGTGGTGAATTTGTATATATATGCTCTTCCAATGTTAGGCATTTGGGGCCTATTGTATGCTTTACTGGTCCAGGTGTTAAGAGATAAAGATTACTACATTCATAGCACCAGGTATGGATTAATGGCTTTCTGATTGGCGGGCTGCTTGTTGATTTTTCGAGGATTGCTGGAATAATTGTAAGGTCTTCACTGTTCTGTCATTCACACACGTTATCCTTATAAGCCAGTTTGCAATCTCCAATACCTTGTTCCAGGATAGCATTCTTGCAGGAGTTTTGAAGATAATATTCTGATGCCAGAGGTATCTTTTTGATATTCATGACTGTTCTGCAAATCGGTTGCTTGTGATGCAACTTTGTCTTGAGGATTATGACTTAAAACCTGCTGTGCTGTGCAAAGGGACTTTGTGTCAGGTTTGGTCTGGGAAAAAAGTGGGATTGAAAGTGGTATATTTATTCCGATAAAGCTGTATATTCCTGGTATGGCAATTGCAAGGGGAGGCTGGAATAATTTTATTCGTGTAATATTTCTGCTGTCCCATCTTCATGGACACCCCTCAGAATTTTTAGCTCCATCCCTTAGAAATTTTAGCCAAACACGATTTACTTGGAGGGTAATTCCAAAAGGAATGAGTATTCATATTTCCCGAGCCAAAAACAGTTAAATGAAGATGGTATTGGTGATTGAGGTATTCGATGATTATAAAACAATGATTTCTCTATTTATATTGCATTAAAGTTTCTGTGTGTGTGTTTCTGCCTGTCTCTCTTTGTGAATTAGATTTCCTGTTTAGCTGTTGCTAGTTTCTTAATATGAACGTGTAACCTTGATTATCAACAATACTGTTAAATTATTTTATAATCTAACATTTATAGGCTGACATACATTTGGTTTTAAAAGTTCACATGCATTATATGTATCTTTGTCCTTCACACCATATTGAGTGGTGGATGAAGGATATTGGTTTTTATAATGTGGAGATAAATATCTTGTATCTAGTAGATAACCTCTGTGAAATATCGCTGCAAGTGATATGTATTTTCTTTTTCGCTACCATAGGAACAGGGCTTCACCAAACTAATTTGAGCATTCTGGTATATGAGCATCAATTGCAACCAGTTGTTTCACTCTATCTTTATTCTGCTGTGCTATCCTACCATCACAAACAAACAGTGTCATTCCAGAATATGTAGATTCCTAGAAATTTGAACCATAAGCTCTAATTTCTCAATAACATAATGCTTTATGATTTAAAATATCTGCTTGTTCTAAGAGTTAAGATAATGTTATATATGCATTAATGCTTATTAGATAAATTGCACCTGTTAGAAAATATATGTGCAATGTGTAAACAGGCTATCTTGTTTGCTGGCTCTCAAGTTATCATTATATTGATTGAACATACCTGCTTCTAAATTTGAACAAGGAAGAAGCTTGCAGTGACTGTTGATGTAGTCTTAATAGGAATAATTGGCAACAGGCTCCCTTTGCTGGCTCCATTTACATGAACTAGATTTGGTAGTGTAGTTATGTCTTACTCAGTTTTCGTCCTTTCATTTTCACTGTCATGCAGTTAAGAAATGGGGCAGGCTTTATGTTGCTTACAAGTTGACCAGTCAACTGTAGCCATCAAAGAAACTTTTGGTAGGTTCACTGATGTGCTTGATCCCGGATGCCACTTCTTGCCATGGTGTCTAGGGCAGCAGATTGCTGGCTATCTCTCATTGCGTGTGCAGCAACTTGATGTTCGTTGTGAAACAAAGACAAAGGTGTGTTTCATAGCTGCCATCTTTTTGTATTAAAAAAAAAAAAAAAAAAACACACATGCGTTCTTATATTATAGATCATCATCATCAATATTGTCATCATGCTGATCAGTATGGTTGCATTATGTTCTGCAAAGAATAATAGTCAAGATAAAAATATTTTTTTGCATCAATGCCTGGCAAAGCTTTGACATTTTGTTTAGTATCATAGAGTCTGTTCTATGTTTGATAATCAGATCAGTGTTATCAGAGGCACACCTAAGGTGCAAGGAGTGCCAAGGCACTACCTTGGTGCCCTGCCTACTGCAAGTTGTGGTGAGTTTTGTTAGGTGCTAAAAAGGCATGCTGTTTGTGTGCCTCATGGTGAAGTCTAGGAGGATAAAAATAAAAGGCAAGCCTTGTTTATCTTTAATATGTGCCATCCATTAATCATGCTTTGCTGTCCATGATGGTGACTATCTTGTCCCATGTTTCTGGAGGCCAAAGAAGCATGTTGTCTATTTTAATACAATGACTCTGCTTCTTCCTCTTCTTCTTTAACTTGTGAGTTAGATAATCAATGTTTGCACACTTTTTTTTACCTTTTTCTAAATATTGGGAAGCCCTAGCTATCCGTGGTGGGGATTTTCTACCTTGTGCCCACCTTACCCACCGAGGCCACAGCTCAAGCCCCCAAGTAGATTGAGCTAGAGCTTGTGGAACCAGGGTTTTTTTAATCAGAGGCCAAAACCAGGGGTGATGCCACTTGGATTGAACTGCTGGCCTCTTGCTCAAGGGGCAAGAGGTAATACCATCCAAGCAAACGCTTGATGGTTACTTGTTTGTAATTTGATGTTGTTGTACTTCTCATTTGATTGTAAATATTATGTTTTAGTTGGTTACTTGACATTATATTTGAGTATGCAATATTTGACATGCTATGTTGTTTATGTGTTTGTAAATATGAAGTCTAATGCACTTTATATTTTTACAGGTGTTGATAAATTGATGATTCATTGGTAATGTGTTTAACATTGTGCATTGATTATTATTTATATATATAGCCTCACTTCATTAAGGTGCATGCCTAGCTTTGTGTGTTGCACCTTGGCTCCTATAGACCTTGTCACCTTGGTGCACCTTTAGTCGTTGATGACTTTGGATCACATAAATGTCAAGATCCAAGTCCTACCTGTAACTTCATTTATTTGCATGTAATTGTATTCTACTTAAAGGACAACCATTTAAAAAAAAGACCAACTTTAAGTGGAGACTATGAGTGGTTTATACTTAAGATTACACTTTTAACGGATAGTTTGCTTCAAAATTGAAGTTCAAAGACAAGAAGATGCTAAATACATGTTAAACATCTTGCTTGGATCAAATTAGATTTGAAGCATGAAGTGTATTCTATTAAACAAACATCTCCTGATCTGATTTCACATGTACATCTTTTTATAAAAATTTTTCTGGTCATATTAGTTTCTTATTCCTATCTCCTTTTCTTATTTTTGGTTCCATTAGTACTGAAGATGCAGCAAGTATAATGGGTCTGCTGAATTTATCATGTCTTATGTGTATGTTCTTGGTGTTTCAGGATAATGTGTTTGTTACTGTTGTTGCATCTATACAATACCGTGCTCTTGCTGACAAGGCATCTGATGCTTTCTATAGACTTAGCAACACAAGGGAACAGATTCAATCCTATGTTTTTGATGGTATGATTGCATTACTTAAACTTTTTGTTGCAGCAAACTCCTTTTTATAATGTTGAATGTTGTCTCATTCTCCTTGTTGATTTCTTCTTCTTCTTCCATTTTTTTTTGTATCTTTTTGCAGTTAATATCTCGTGCATAAGTTAGGAAGTAAACTACACTTGATTTTTTCTTTCCTTTGTATGTCCAAATTGTCTTCTTTAATTATGGTTGGCAATCATAGAAACATTTATCTCTTTAGATGATTTTGCTTACCCATGCATTTACTCACAAGTCACATCTGGACACTGGACAGTGTATGACAATGTGCCCTATGTTGATCAGTCATGATTACCATTTATTTTGGATGTATATATCCCATAGACGCCATCCACCTTAATCTTTTATCCAATAGCTAGGAATTATCTGAGGCAACATAGAACTTACACGTGAAAGCACTCATACATGAAACCTATCTTGTACTACTATAATCCCAAAATCTGAACTTCTAATTTCATTCAGAATGAGAAGTTATGCTTTTCTCTTGATTATAGGACCTTGGCATTTTGATTTACGAAGTCTGCTACCTCCACTGTGGATTCAAGTTAGCTGGGTGTTGCTTTGTTTCAGCCGATCAGTGCCACATAATTGGTTTTTGTTTTGCTCTCTCTCTTTCTCTCTGAGGCAGCCAGTTCCATCTGCCTTTGTCATATGATAATGGAATAAAAATAAAGTTGGTTAAAAATCTCTTTCCTTGTTGTTTCCATCTAATTTGATCTAGTTTTGATTAAAGGAGAAAATCTGTCCTGGAAAAGCCCATAGGCTTATGGAGTCCAATTAAAGAGTTGATGTAAATCCAAATATCTATAACATGATAAGCCATACATAGGAGAAGAAATCTGAGATTGAAGGGGATATGGCGTGCAAGTTTTCTTGAGAATGCAAATTATGCATTTCTTAAAACCTGCTAGGAACTGGTTTCCCAATTTGGTTTCCTGGGAAACTTCTGTCTAATTGGTGAAAATGTTTCCCAGTATCTTTGGTCCTAATTCCAAAAATCTTTCATGAAGTCATAGATCATAATTTTCTTAATTATGTTTTTTACTTCACATTTAATATAGTTTTGTGTTAGTTTGGACTGAGGTAAATCCAGATTGAATCTTTTATTTTTATTTTTTCCCTTCTTTTACTGTCTGAATTTCTCTGTAAACAGTTGAGGCAAGTTATGTAATGGATACTTAGCATTGATTGCAGACTCCTTTAGGCACTGCTACTATAGTTTTTTTGTTTGTGTCCTTGTTAACCAGTTATGCTGTTTGGCTGGATGACAGTTCAACATTGATGAAACTGATTTTATGGGTCAAATAGAGTAGTTTATTAAAATTTCTATGATGAAAATATAATCCACAAATAGTAGATTACTTATAAATGTTTTCCTTGCTGATAGTCATCAGGGCGAGTGTTCCAAAGCTGAACTTAGATGATGTATTTGAACAGAAGAATGATATTGCGAAGTCTGTGGAAGATGAACTTGAAAAGGTAATCAATCTGTTCATTCATTATTATATTTCACTTGGACAAATTAGTCAAACAATCTTATCTTTTGTGTTATAGGCAATGTCAACGTATGGATATGAGATAGTTCAAACACTTATTGTGGATATTGAGCCTGACGAGCATGTTAAGAGAGCAATGAATGAGATCAATGCAGGCAAGCTTATTTCACTGTTTGGTGCTCAAAATTCTCAACATTTGAGATCTTGATATTAATTGATGATCTTTGCCCTCCCATTAGAGTGATCTTGTCTTTGAAAGTGACTTTTCATTGTGAATGAATGCCTGGTTGGTCTTTCTTCAGCATACACAATCCATTTTTATTTTGAAAATGTGAACAGTCTGCTTATGTTGCCTGTTAATAATTGCACATGCATGCATGTATATCATTGTTGCTGTCCCATTATTTTTTTTGCATTGGATTTGATCATGTGAACTTGGAATAATTTTCAAGGCAATGCTTTAGTATGTTTTGCTATATCCTGAATGTGGGGTTGTGGTAGCATCCCGAGTGGTTATTTGTCTCCAGTTTTGGATATGTGAAATGCTTGTGCAAGCAAGAGACGGGGTAGGTGCTAATCTGCTATAGGCATAAGGTTGTACAACTAAGAGGGGGATTGAATTGACAGATTTGAATGCCTGTCGTACAGCATAACATATGATGGATTTGGTTGTAGTGATCATGTACATGGGAGTTGATTAATGGATATGAACTAAAGTTAAAGGGACACATGCATGGACACACAGTGGGTCCGATGCTCTTTGGACCATTGGATACATTGGTGCATAAAGGGGTGCAATTAAGCCGAGCCGGGTAGTAGAGTAGGTAGAGGCTCAAGTTCGACTCAATTCAATTATTCAGGCTCAAAACTCGATTCAAGATTGATCAAAGCATTAATATCCAAGTTTGCACTTGACTCGAATATCAATCGAGCTAGACTCTAGCTCAAATTCAAGCCTTGGTCATAATTTAAAAAATATACATAAAAGTTAGGATTTAGGCTAGATTTAAAAATATAAATATTATATTTTAAAATATTGAATCAATAATATATATTATAAATAAGATATAAAATTATATATATATATATTCGATTAGACGAGATGAGTATTTTCTAGTCGAGCTTGACTCAAGCTCGGTAATAGTTGAGTTGAGTTGAGCTCGAGCAGCTAGCTGCTTAGCTCATTTGCATCCTATTGGTGCTGTGCATTGATGCCCATTTGCATGTGATGTGTACATGAACATTTGTTTTATGCATTTTAGCGTATGATGGGGGTCTGGCACTGCAACCATCATATTGCTTGGAGAAATGGGAGACCTCACCCATGCCTTTGTGATGTGCAGGCAACCATGCATCAAGCATTTCAGTTCATGATGTGTGATTCGCACTGCATGGAACCATGAAAATTCCATGAGCAGTGGACCTATCCAACCTTCGATGGCTGTATTCTAAACATTTCTTTTTGTGCCTTGAATGGGTGGAGGGTCAGCTATATGATAAAGTTTTTTTTTTTTTTTTTAATCCAGAAATTATTTCTCCTTCATTGAAAATTTTGTGGTTTTTATTAGCTACAAATTATGATGTCTTGGACTCTGATTATTTGAAGATCTGCTAGCATCTGTATATACATGGTGTACATATTCTGGCTTCTTGCTGTCAATCTTAGAAACTGTTGTAGTTGCTTTGAGCCCATATTTGATGCTTTTCTTTTGTAGCTGTGAATGAGTAAAAGGATTTACAATGTTGTTAAACTATTATTGCTAGATGTTATCATGGATTTTTCTTAATTATGCTGTCAACTGTTGCAACAGCTGCTAGGCTGAGGGTGGCAGCAAATGAAAAGGCTGAAGCTGAGAAAATACTGCAGATCAAGCGTGCTGAAGGAGATGCAGAATCCAAGTACTTAGCGGGGCTTGGTATAGCACGCCAACGCCAGGCCATTGTGGATGGGCTGAGGGACAGCGTGCTTGCCTTCTCTGTAAATGTGCCTGGGACCACAGCCAAGGATGTCATGGATATGGTGCTGGTGACACAGTACTTTGACACCATGAAAGAGATTGGGGCATCCTCAAAGTCCTCTTCCGTGTTCATCCCTCATGGTCCTGGGGCTGTGAGGGACATTGCTGCACAAATAAGGGATGGCCTCCTCCAAGCTAGCACCACTCAGCAATAGGACCAAATGGAGGCTAGTTTCCCAGTGATGGATTAGCAGTTTAAAATGGTTGATTGTTTCGTTTCTTCTAAAGTGTTTTAGTTTGGTGCCAATATTTGGAAGATGAAGCAGAATACAAAATATAAGGTGGTGATATACATATATATATGTATACATATATATATATATACATATATATATATATATATATTTTTATTTTTATTTTTGTGCATCTCGTGAGCATGTTGTACGTGATTTGCTGAAGTAGGTATTTTCATGATAATCTAGGATGGAGATGACTGTTATCATCATTGTTATTTCTTATGTTTTGAACTAGTTTGGTTGCTGTTGTTTGTAGATTTTGCTGAAGCTAATAAATCCCTTTGATGGAATTTAAAGGTTGTAATGGTGATTGCAGACTGACTTATGAGCGTTGCTTGTTGGATTCATTTTACTGAGGGTCTGTTCTGATTGGACAAATTGAAGCAGCCTCGTTATAGGAACATATCAAATAGGATCCATTGTTCAGATGTAGGATGACCGTTATGATGAGACTACTCATGTTGTCTAAAGATGATGTAATAGGAGTCTTCTGAAAGTCTGAAATAGTTATTGCAACCTTTTTGATGTTTGCATCCTGCACGCCTAATTGGGTTGTAAGCACAATGATGTCACCCCCTCCTCATATTGAGTCTGATACGTTCTCTATGTATTGCTGGTAGAGGTTAGTGCAAAAGGCAAAATAGCATGGGCAACTGGGTGCAGATGGTCGCAGGATAGGATATTTCACATTGGAAGCCAGGTGCAACTGGATCTTCCGTCTGTTTCAGCAGAGCTCTGGGCGTGCAAGACTTGTCTGCCACACCCACAATAGAAGGGGGAGGGGATTAAAGGAAGTGGAAGAAGAAAAACAAACTAGTTGGGGGGGGCTGATGGATTTGATTTTTTTAGCTGGTAAAACCAAATACATAAACTAAAGCCAAAGGCAATAAAGAACAATAAGAAGTTTGAAAGTCAAAATGATAGATCAAGCTGCAGAACCGGTACCATCATAAGTGGTCATAGTCCAAAATATCATGATCAGAGCTATTATGATATTAATTATCATGATACCGCATACTCTGGTATTATTTCTTAAAAAAATTTTTCGAGCGAAATATGGATCTTTCAAGTTTAGGAGCAAAATACTGATGACGATGTCGATACCGTAATAGAAAGAAAAAAGAGATAAAAAAAATATAATCAAATATATGAATTAAGCTAAAATTTATCTCCATGGGATATGCAAGCTTCACTATGAGAAAAGAGAAAATTTTATAAAAAGAAATCATATCCTTTCAACCCTCGTACACTAATCCCTTTTTTTCAACAAGAAGCACTCTCCCTCACAAAACTCACTTTCTAGAAAATCTTCTATAATGCTAACCGTTGTCTAATAGTCTGTCCGAAGCACCCCTGCTTCTACTCTTTGCCAACATCTTGCTGACGGTCTGCTGCTACCTGATTTGTCAAACTTTACCAAGCTTGTTGTTGCCGAGCTACCACAGAATCACACCCTTTGCTTGATACCCACGAGGCCTCTTAAAGGCCTTAGAACTCAATTGTACTCGATTTAGGAGTCATAATGCAACCCAAATAAGCTTCCCAATCTTTTGATTACGCTCGCTCGCTCCCACAGCCGTCAGATTGCACACTGCAAGAAGATCAGCAAAAAATAAGGCCAAAAACCCTCCTGGATGCGAGGTGAACCATGTGAAATAGCCATAGACTGCTAAGCGGTCCATGGATGCCACGTAGATTGGTCGCATGCCCGTGAGCTGCGTGATATGCATGGACCGCGCCCCTTGCTTCTGTAGACCACCCAGGAGTGGACTGCATGTCGGCTTGGGTGCTGAACCACGCCCTATTGTAGGCTGCAGGATGGTGGGTTGCCTTCCTAGGCTTCTTTGTGTCGTGGACTTTGCTGTGGACTTCTTTCTAAGTTATTGTAGGTCGAATTTGAGATATTTTTCTCAATAATCTCCACCTCGACTCGACATTCGGTCTTTACTTAACTCTTAGAGCTTTCTGGATGATCTTGCAAATCTCGCCCCTATATCCTAAGACAAATACTTGTCAACTTATGGATGGACAAATATGGGAGTCGAGCTAGACTGCTCGATCCCATTTTTGTCATCTGTTGTATTTGGCCTGACCTGATATCTGCTCGGGATAGTCTCATGTGGCAATAGGAACTTCACCTTATGACGTCGCCTATCATCCTTCTGAATCTCCCATCTCATACCCGATCTACTTGTGTTTGGAGCTCCACCTTGCTTTAAGCTCCTGCTGGCTTCTAAAGTTCCACCTTATGCTGAGCTTCCTATTAAGAGGTAGTGTCCTCCATAATTTCTTTCCTTCAAGATAACCCTACTACCACTCACGACCTTTAGGATTCCATCACCAGCTCTTCATCTATAGCTGCTTAAATGCAGTCTGCTTAGTAAAATCAAATTTCTTCTAAAACTGAATATATATCGAACCTCACCCAATTTTTTCACTGCTCCATCATATGTCTGTAAGCTGACGGTCTCGATGCCCTTGATCACATAGTTCAATCCATCTGATAAACGAACAGTGCCCTCACTGCTCTCTAGGGAGTCAAATAACTCATCTTTGCAATAAACATGATGCGTACAAAATAGAATCTAAAATCTACTGCTGGAAAGAAGTAGATACCTCCTCTAAGATCATAAGCATATAATCATTGATCTCATATATATCGCTACTTTGGATCGCCGCTGCAGTAGCCTTCATATAATTTCTAAGTTGCGGATAATCTCTAACTCCATACCCCAACTCATCACACCGGTAGCATCTAATCTTACTTAAGTCTCTCATCTTAGACTTGGATAGGCCATTTTGCGATCCCCTGTCGCTCCATCTTCTACCACCACCATCTTCAGTCACCTTCATAGTTGAGTCGCCACCTGAACTCGAGATTTGGTTCTCCTGCCTGAAAATCTCATTCTAGAAAATTATAGAAGTAACCTCTTCCATCTTGATGGTGCCTTTTTCAACTAGAAGAGTAGTCACCAAGGACTCAAAAGAGAAAGAAAGCAATGAAAGCAAGACCAACGTTCTGATTTTCTCCTTAACCTTTTCACCAATATTGAGGAAGTCGGTGAAGATCTTTTGAAAATTGCTGAGATACTCCTGCACGCTCTATCCCTCACTCATTTGCAGCTGGTAGAACTGCTTTCAGAGGAAGAAAGTATTGAAAAGTGACTTCACCATGTACATCTTCTTGAGTTTCGATTACATCGCTGTCGGAAAAGTTTCGCTAAGCACATAGATTTTTACATCATCTATCAAGTACAAGCGGATCGTACTCACCGCCTGCATCTAGAGCTGCCTCCAATCATTCATCTCTATGGTAACCGATATCACTTCACATAAGAGAACATCAATTAACTCTTGTTGGATGAGCACATCTTTCATCCTCGCTTGTCACAAGAAGAAATTGTTCTTCCCATCAAACTGATTGATCTCTACTTTGATTGAGCATGTCTTTTCCATCTTCTTCGATCTTGATCAACGTCGCTGCAATCTGAACCTATCATACGATCTGGCTCTGATACCAATTTATTATGATCAGAATTGCTATGATACCAATTATCATGATATCATTTGCTCTGGTACCAGCTCTTGAAAAGATCTCTCATGCAGAATATAAATCTATTAATTCAGAATCAGAACACCGTGACGATATCGATACCGTAATAGAAAGAAAAAAAAGATAAAAGGACATAATCAAACATGTAGATTAAGTCAAGACTTACCTTCAAGAGAAAATTTTATAAGAAGAGTCATGCCTCTCAATCCTCGTACACTAATCCCTTTCTCTCAATAAAAAATATTCTTCCTTACAAAGCGCTCTCTCTCTCTCTAAAAAATTTTTATAGTCTGCTTGAAGTACTCCTGCTTCTATTCTCTGCGGACTCCTACTGGTCTACTGCCCATGATCTATCGAGCCTCACCATGCCACACCTTGATCTGTTGCCAAGCTACCACAGAACCACACCCTCTTCCTGCTGCCCACAGGACCTCCTAAAGGCCTCAGAACTCAATTTTACTCTGTTTAGGAGTCCTAACGCAATCCAAATAAGCTTCATCATGGCCGCTCACTCCCGCAGCTATCAGATTGCACGAAGATCAATGCAAAACATGGCCAAAAACTTCTCTGGACGTGAGATGAACCACATGAATAGCCGTGGACTGCTAAGCAGTCCACGATCCCCGCGTAGACCATGTCCCATGCCTATGAAACGCGCTATCGCACGTGTAGACCAGTGGGAGGGTGTGTAGACCATGCCTCCTGCTTCCATAGACTGCTCAGGTATGGACCCTGGTGGACCGCATGGCGGTTTGGGTGCGGACTGCGTGCATCCATGCTGGGCCTGCACCCGTATACTTGGGCTGCACCCTGTTTCAGGCCGCCGGGCCATAGGCTGCCTTCCTGAGCTTTTCCGTACTATGAATTTTACGGTGGACTTCTTTCTGAGCTGTTAATTCGAAGCGTTTTTCTCGATACAAAATCATCGGTATATTTCGTACCGCCAATGTTCCTGAAGCAGCGTCTCGAGCATTCAACGGGGGTGAATTAGCGCCAAACCTGACCTTTCTACGGCCATAAAGCTGCGTAGCGAGTCCAATTGATTAGTGTGATGATGGTGGAGATGTTCGGGCGACGTGTTCCTCCTGTCTTTCTCCTCCTACTCCTCCCTCCCGTCACTCCCGTTGGCGCCTTCGCCAAAGCCAGCGTCTGGGTCAGCTCCGCTGTCCGCGTTAGTGTTAGCACGAGTGCTGGTCCGGGGAGATTCGCTGGTACGTGCTTGGTGAGCTGTTGGTTGCGTGATGATTAAAGTTCGATTGATTGTGCTTGGGGGGTTATTCTGGTTCGCATTCTTGTGCTTCGGTTGTGTGTTTGTGTTGTATTGCTATGTATAATTTTGTCGCTATGACGATCATCAGAGCAAGCCTTGGATTTCGCCGGGTTTTGGTTGATTTCCTGGTTTTGACCGAGCAATGCTTTTGCATGATGGTGTGATCAATTTTGATTAAGATTTTTGGTTATGTATTGTAGATTAAGATTTTCACGAATATGGAGGTATGAATCGTAATATTTTAACTTGTTATGGGTTTTATCACGTACGATGCATACATTATTTTTATTTTTAATGAAGATATATAAATAAATAGTGATGCTAAAAGAAAGATACGAATTTTTTATTTGCACTTAATAGCCGCACCGAAAAATAGAAACGCACGGATAGAACGTGGGGAGAGACGGTGAGAATATGTGCAGGGTGGGAAAAAAAAGGCACATCTGACGCACGATCCTATCGAGGGAATTGGCGTTATATGGTGAAATAAATTAAGTAATAGATTGCCTTTTCAAGGATTTGAAATTGCTGTAAATAGAGCAATGACAGTATGAGATGCATCTTTGCGGGTAGATCTATTTGATATTGAGATTGCATTGCTGCAGAAAGAAGTTTAGGGGATGGCTGTCAGATATGTTCCAGAAATATTGGAGTTTGTCCATTTCGTGCGTCAAAATTTGGGGCCAACTGGTTGCAGGATACGGCAATAAAGAAAAAAAAAATCCAGAGTTAGTAGCTGCAGTTCTGGAATTAATTGGGAGCGATTGCAATGGCATTTATAAGCCAAAAAATAGATCTCATCGTGTGTGTGTATACACGCACGTATAATAACCTTTTTTGATGTGTGGGTCTAGAATTGCTTCAAAACTGCAATAAAGAATGCAATTATAGGTCATGGACAAACATTCTCCCATCATTAACAAACAAGAGAAGACTCGCATATTTGATTAAAGATTTAAACATTTGGTACACATTATACATTAAAAAAGAAAAAGAACACGACGGAAACTGTGAAGCCTGCGGAGGATTCGAATCTAAAAATACTGTAGCAGCAGTAGCCTAGTATCCTCTATTTGTTGGAACAAAATATTTTATTTCTTCTATCTAACAATTATGGAGCTGGAGCTCCTTCATTGCTTGGTTGGGAAGAACCTCCTCCTCCGGCAGCGTCTTGCTCTAATTCATATAGTTGTTTTATGACCTCTTCTTTTTTGGCTTTCAGTGCATCAATTTTAGCATCAATCTTCTCTAGCTTCTGCCTTAGCTTGAGTGGATCTGTAGTCCTCTCCTTCTTCTCCTTTTTCTTCTCTTCCAACTTAGTTGCACCTTTCATCTTCATCATAAATCAAAGAACACGATTTTGTCAGTCCATAACTTGAGTGCTTGGATTTTTCACTTCTAAACAGCCATTGGTAGGATTTATTTTAAAAATTCTATAGCATTTTATTTCTATTTAGTTATAAACCCATTCATCTTGATATTAGCCATGCACCAAGATATTCGATATGCTAGCTTCTGAAAATCACACTCAGCCATCACACGCATATCGAAGAAGATTTTGTCACGAAGAGTAAAATTTTTTGAATGAACAAGGGAGGTGGTACCGACCTTTGCCTTCTCGAGGGGACCCTCCACTTCTTTGGAAAGAGGCTGGGGGCCAACTCAAAGGCCTCCATGAATTTATAGATAAAGCAAGGGGAACCATTTTTCTAAATTCCAGCAGCCATGGGGAGGCAACCGAACACCCACTTCTTCAGGAGAAACGAGAACGCCCACAAGAAATAGGGAGTGCATTAGCTTAAGACCCGGAGGTCCGAAGCTTACCGGTCAACCATATGCGTGGGTGGGTTGCACCCGTCCGCATGGTATCAAAAGTTAAAGGCCAGTTGAAAGGAATCCTTCTTTTCCGCAGCGATGCATCTTTGACTCGTCATCCTTTCCATGAAACCTATCCACATCACTTGGATCTGATTCAGGCCTCCCTCCGATCTCAAGTTTAAGACCAGTCTGATCATTCTGATGGAGATCGTCAAATGTAGGCTATTTTTGATTTGATTATTAGAGAAACTATCATTATTTAGATCTTGGTAGGCGCACCATCCAAGATCGGAATCTAGAAGAAGGTGACCACCAGCGCAAGTCTTAATTCATCATATGATATATAAGATAATGTGAGAAAAATACATGCAACTTCAACTTTGGATACTTTTGATGCACATGACATGGGCCGTTGGGCAAATGTTTTCTTCATTATCCATCATATTGCTTGATTCTTAAGCCATTCAATTTTGTGTAATGCACGGCGACCATCAGATCGCGCTCTGCACAGCTCTTAAAGCAATCGGAACCTGTCAATCATCGTCGATTGCGCGATCCAACGGTGGACTCCCTCATTTTATGATAAACACACTCTGTTCTCGATAATACGCACTCGAGGTTCATTGCATTTGCGACCCTGAGATGGACCAGTGCACGTCCCAGACAAAAAGGAGTGTATTTAGAATTCCCCGGAATGGATGCATCTTCTAAATGCCTTTCACCGCTGCCTACATCCGGCCGGCTACCGTGGAGCAGCCCCGTGATCACAATCATGAGCGCATAATTTGTTAATTCGTGGAGTGATTGGACGGTGATCAAGGACGGATATCCAACGATCAGACGGCTAATACGTGGTGGAACCAACCAACGCCCCAGCCGAGACGATGTGACGGATCTGTTAATGTAAAGCTATCGCTCACGATAAATTGGAAGTGTACGCTGAGGAAATAGATCCCAGCGGTTCGAACAAAAGGTTCGTACGATTTTGACGGTTAGGATCTCTCTACAGGTAAGCATCTCAGGTACGAGAATGTAAGCGCGAGAATTAGGGTTTTTTATTGGGCCTCTTCCGTTCCACGCCGCCCCTGTTATATAAATCTTCTCCATTTCTCTTGGCCAAGAAAAAGGGAAGGCCGTCTCCTCTTCTCTCGTGACTCCATTATTTATATATTTTTTTTTCGCTGCGCTTGATCTTGAAGATGGGTCCGGGTCTCTACTCCGAAATCGGCAAGAAGGCCAGAGGTATTATTTTTTTATAATAAATTTATGTCTTTATTTGATGATTTTTTCGATTAATCATTGTTTTAAAGAATTTTTCTCGATTTTTTTCCATTTAGATCTTCTATACAGGGACTACCTGACGGACCAGAAGTTCACGGTCACGACCTACACCTCGACTGGAGTTGTGAGTGATTTTTTTTTTTTTTTCTTGATTTTTTCGGACTTTACTCTGCTACGGTTCGGGCAGTGATCTTTGCTGCGTTCTACACGGCGCAAAATTCCAACTCCTGCCTTATTTATCAGATTTTTTTAAAGGATTTTTACGGTTTATTCTGTTTATTTTTTTGTTCAATCCGCAAAGGTTTGTACTGTAACTTGTTCAACTTCTTTATGGAGTGATTTACTCGGCCTGCCGTTTGATCGACGTCGATTTTCAAGTGCTGTAGTACCGACTGGGTTCCAACTTAATAGTATGGTTTTCTGATTGGAATTTTCTTGGCCGAAATAGTGGGACAATAATATACTATTTGATGAACTTTTGGAACAGTGCAAACATGAGTTAATAAGTGAAGAATCGTAGATCTTTTTATATAACTATAATTACTTTTTTTTTTCCTTATCTTGCATTTTACAGCAATACTATGCTGTCGAGGCATAGATTCATCGTGTGAGATTTAGAAGTAAAAGAGTTGGAGTTGCAGATGGAACCGGGAAGATGAATAATGTCTTTAGCTTTTTAATTCTGGTTCAGCTATCTGTGATCAATGCCTTCAGTAGGTTGGAGTTCATTATTGCCCTTTATACCATGCTTAAGTGATAACATGATTCCAGTTAAAATGATGGTCTGTGACTCTGTGCAAACAATTTATGATCTTTCTTTCCCTGTTTGTTTTAGTGATTAGATTAAAATAAGTTGCAAAAGGTCTTGAAGGAGAGGAGTTTACCCAAATTTGTTGATGGACTTAAATGGTATTAAACTACAAATTCTATTGGAAATTCAAGAAGATGAACTCTTACATGGTTAAATGGATTAGGATTTGTGTTCGACTCTCATGTCATCCATATGTAATTTAATGATACAATGCATGTCAATGTTTGACATCTCATTTGCGATCTCTAAAGAGTAACTTGTCATCATGCTAACCACCATTTTTGAAATCAATTTAGATGCACAATCGGTTCAAAAGCTGAAATTTAATTTTTCAAATTTAGGTTACAGAAAATCAGTGATAAAACATCTTCCAAATGCCTAGTATCGCGGCAGCCCTCAGGCCAAAACTTGTTGAGATCAGGAAGAATTGGACAAACAAATTCCGGACTTAGAGAATTCTCATATAACTGAATATCAATGAAGTATCATCAAGATTTCTTCCTTCAGTCTCTTATATGTCTCATTGTGGTAGGGACGACCAACATGTGGAAATCTGCCAAATGATTTGTTTAGTTTTGCACTCAAACGAAGAAACTGGTTAAATGATATCATATCCAATCAGTGGTCACTGATCTTTTATGAATTAAAATTTATGACAGGCATAGATTCATAACAACAGACCGAGATTCACAAGAATAAAATTGGCCTTATACATACTGATGTTGTGCATCTCATGCTTTGGTTCAGATGTGCACAATTACATTGGTGATGTTATGGGTCTATTGATTGGAGAAAAAAGAAGATACAGTGGAAAGGAAAGAGGTGGGGTGGGATGAGTATAATTATTTATCAAGCCAATTGCATACTCTGTGGAAGGATTAGAACCCCTCTTGTTACAATGGATGAGTGAACAAGGTGCCCTTGATAAGGTTGTCTATCAGTTTCCACATTTGCTTAAAATGGGTCAGTCTAATTAGGTCCACAACACTGTATTGGGATCCATAGTACATACATGACTGCTATAAAAAGCTGGGATACATACTACATCCATGGCTGCTACCCCAACAATTAGGAAATACTATTACAATCCCATCTAAAGCTATCATGGACTGACTGATCTTAACAGAATCCTTAGCCATGACATAAATCACGTTATTCAGAGGCATTAGCTTCTAGTTCCTTGGGCTACCCGTGATCCTTAGAGGCAAAATTCTACCCCAAAAATCTCCTGCCACTGGGACATAATTTATAGCACTCCAGGTATACTGCAATATGCTACAACAAGAATAATTGCAAGTTTGCAACTGATTTTAAACCATGAATTTCATTGTATTATGTCATTGTAGTGAGCCATTTTCTGTTCATTTGATACATTCAGTATCGTTTTGGGCATCGTTTTCTTGCATTATCATTGCTGCACATGAGTTCACCACTTTGTTGGATGCTAACTGTTTCATTGCTTTGGATGTGTTCCTGATGTCTGAAAAATGTGCATTTGTCTTGATTGGTATATCACTTCTTGTCATAATCTGTGACAGAATCAAATACTTTTTGCATTGTTATTTTTTCATGAGATCATGTACTATTGACTGGCTGTAACTATTTATCTAAGAATAGAGACCTATTTCCATGACTGCCATCCAATTATGTAGTTTCAGTTGGTGGCAGCTGGTGTCACCAATGATTTCCTTTCTCCATTTTTTTAGGTTTTGACATGAAAAAGCACCATGGAATGGTTTCCATGGTCTTGAAGTTTTTTGGTAACTCATATTTGTTAACGTCAGCTACTTATTTCATGTTACAAAATGTATATCTCGTGTCTTTATTGCATATCATATATGCTAGTTTATTTTGCCTGTGTTCCTGCAATCACAGCTGTCCAAAGCAAGGGAAAGAATCAAATCTCAGGAATGCTAATTGATATTCCATTTCATAAAGAGTTTCTCACTGGTGATGAACAAGAAATGTTTATTCTGTATTATATTTTTTTCTGAATTTTATTTAAAAATGTAATTTGCTTTGATGTCCATGTATGTGGAGATTTCTTCTGATTTCAACCATTTGGCTTGCTAAATTTAAGTATTTCATCCTATGTATATTCTAGTAAGATTTGCATGCATTTTTGACTATTTGGCCATTTTATATTGGATCCATTTTTTCTGAATTATGTTATATTTCCATGAACTCATTCAGTTTTATAACTTTAAGGTATCGGCAATC
The DNA here is from genome assembly GCA_006176705.1 of Cocos nucifera. NCBI lineage: Eukaryota > Viridiplantae > Streptophyta > Magnoliopsida > Arecales > Arecaceae > Cocos > Cocos nucifera. The sequence continues at coordinate 2,274,007 of QRFJ01000047.1, forward strand.
CAATTTTGATATACAAAAGGCCACCTGTGTTTAATTTCGTAGTTAATTATTCTGACAAAGCAACTTTCTCATGCCAGCAAGTTCTTTATTATTTTTTAAAAGAATCGCTATTGGTGTTTCACTGGATTTAGGTATCTCTCTGCTTTTTATTGACACTTCTTCATTTATAATTGTATTTTTCACTTCTTTTAGGCTACTTCTATTGTTTTTTAGTTTTTATTACCGTGCTTTATTAAAGGATGCTTGTTTATCTATGTTTTTCACATATAATGTATTTTAGTGCAGGCGATTACAGCTTCAGGTACTAAGAAGCAAGACTTTATTTTCGGGGAGATTCAATCTCAGCTGAAGAAGAAGAATATCACAGTTGATGTGAAAGCAAACTCGGAATCAAATGTAAGATTTATTTGTTGCTCGTCATTAATTGCTTCTTAGGCAATACACTTTCCTATTATGTTTTGCGCATTAATGTGGCACCATGGCACATTGTTTGGTTCCATTTTGTCGATATGCATACAAAAAGTATACATAATAAAAAAATTATGACCAGATTGAATAAAATAGAAAATAGTGGTCATTGGAAACAAATCACACGTTCCTTTACTAAAAGCCACTTAAGACATTGTACTTGATAACATATGTGAGCAACTTGTTTTATCTGTGTGATGCTTTCCAGATTGGAGGAAGTGCTTATATTTGGTTTTTTTTTTTTTTTCCCTTGTTTTGCCAGCTGTTAACAACTGTTACGGTTGATGAACTCGCCACGCCTGGATTGAAGACGATATTCAGCTTTGTTGTGCCAGATCAGAGATCTGGAAAGGTAAATAGGATTATCTTTCACATCTTGGCCTACTACATTAGGATAATACTGGTTCAAGCCTTGAATAGATACATGTACATGGAGTGAATGTCTTTTCACTTGTTCTTCTTGCTGTGATTGCAGGTTGAACTTCAATACCTGCATGATTATGCAGGCGTCAACACAAGTATTGGATTGACTGCCAATCCCATTGTCAACATTTCTGGTGTTTTCGGAACTAAAGCTTTTGCTGTTGGTGCGGATGTATCATTTGACACTGCAAGTGGGAACTTCACCAAATACAATGCTGGATTGAGTGTCACCAACGCAGATCTTATTGCTGCCCTGACTTTGTAAGTCACATCTTAAGAAAGAAATGCCATTCATATAGGGAAATTTCCTTGATCCTAGTGAGTTAACCTTTCAGAGCAAATTTATGCTACGTAGATTGGTAGTACGAGTTCTCAAGATTAAAATGTGTTGGATTATTTATCGTCATATACTGATCTGATTGAAAAAGCCATGCAGGAACAACAAGGGAGATAGCCTGAGTGGTTCCTACTACCACTTGGTGAGCCCGCTGTCAAGCACAGCTGTTGGGGCAGAGGTCATCCACAGCTTCTCGAGCAACGAGAACACCCTCACTTTCGGGATGCAGCACGCATTGGACCCCCTGACAACGGTGAAGGCACGCTTCAACAATTATGGGAAGGCCACTGCCCTCATCCAGCATGAATGGAGGCCCAAATCATTTCTCACCATTTCTGGAGAAGTTGATACCAAGGCCATTGAGAAGAGCTCCAAGGTTGGTCTGTCCTTGGTGCTTAAACCTTGATAATTAATTTTTGGACGCTGTGATGGTGGCGTGGTTTTGAGACTCTTTGGGTACTTGTTACTCGAATGATGGGGTTGGCTTTAAGCTTGTTTTGACACACCTTTCCTGTAAGAATAATTTGTTGTACGATGACATGAGTTCACTTCCCATCTCGTACATTCTTTTTCCTTGTCCAGTGATTTAAACTGGATCCGAGCAAATATTAATATGAATCGTGTTCTTGCTAATGGTTGGATTGTGGTGAGTTGCCATCCCTTGGTAACCATGTTGCTTGTTTGCTAGCTTAGCAGGCACATGTTTGTGCTTCTATGCATGGGGCACTTTCTGTATATGTTTCAGTAGCGTACCGGACTTTGTGAAGGAGATCTGGTTAAATAGCTAATGTGTGGATTTACAAAGTTGTGGTCGCTTTGTGGCTTTTATCCTTGTAGCAATTAGCAATATCAGGCATGGCATAATATGAAAATAATAAGCCGAATGCTAACAAGAACCTCATATATCTAATGCATGTAAACAATTTTCTTTCTACTACCATATTCTGATGGTACCATCATTTTTTCCACATTCTATATAGTGGTAATTGTTGGATAACCATCTTTTAGGACTTTGCTTCATTAAGGATCTCATCTTAAGTTGATGGTTATCAATCCTCTTGGCTGGTATCCTAATATTTTAATCTGCATCCTTGATGTTTTGATCTATATCATGCTCTAGTTCATTTGAGTAACCATTTTTATAATTTTTTTTCAAAAATTACCCCCTGCAAAGCATGCTAAATTTCACTGGTGGGCCACATCTAAACTCATCTTTCTATTGATGACCTCTCTTTATATTAAACAAAAACAACGTCTCCAATAATTAAATTAAACGCTGACTCAAGTTCTCGATTTGTTTCCATTTTCTCTCAATTGGGGCCCAACCGCCCCTCCTTCGCACGTGATAGATGCGCATCGCTCGTCCGAGACGGGTTCAGACTTCAGAGTATCGCGCGTGCGTGGGAGGGATGGACGAGGCGAAGGGAGAGGACGCCGGGGAAACACCGTCTCCACTCTCCACTCCATTGCTCCACCCCGACGCTCTCACCAAGATGGCGGACGGCCATCTCTTCAAACAACATCCTCCTCGGAGGCCGCGGCGGAACAGTAATCCTTTCCTCGTTCTCTTCTCTCGCTGTTCTCCTCCCGAATCCCTCTTGATCGCTTCGTCCCTATCGTCCCGTCTTGCATTCGGGCATCTTGTAGTCCTCTCAGGGTTTCTTTACATTCTCTTTCCGTCTTCTTGGATTCAAGAAGTCGAAGAAAATGAGATTATGATCCCGTTCTTTTGATTTTTCCACCCTGTTTCTTTACATTCTCTTTCCGTCTGGTCGGTTTTTTGCACTCTAATCTTAGGCAATAGGCACCAGCCTAGATGTACCTCCAGCGGTGAGAATACTCTCGGCTGATCCACATCCAATCTAGCCTATTTTGCTTGCCGTCTAGGCCTAGCTTGATGACGGAAACAGCTAAGCTTCCCTTCTCTTTTTTTTAAGCTTGGCAAAAGTAAAGAATTCTTCCTCACCTTCCATCCACGAGAAGTCCGAAGACTGAAAAGAAAAGTTTGGAATAATACCTTCCATCCACGAGAAGTCGAAAAGAAAAGTTTGGAATAAGCACCAGTTTCGATGCGGATTGTATATATCGATGCCATCCAGATCCAAACCAACATCAACACAGTATTTTGCTCTCTCAACTCCAAAATGACTGACATGCCAAGCTCCACATTTTTCCAGCCATCCATCGAATGGACACAAGATCCGATGACCAATGTCCTTCGCATTTACCTCCCAGGTATAAGATAAAACTTTACCAACCTATGATAGATATTTTTGTAGGCCTTTCTTTTATTGTTTTTTTGTTGCTGTAGTTGTTGTGTGCGTACGGAAGGAGAGAGAGAGAGAGAGAGAGAGAGAGAGAGAGACATTAGCAACAACCGCATAGGCCTCATTTCGTTATAACTGCCCCCATAATTTGTGCAATGTTTCGACTCCGCATCACATTCAACTCCAAACAAAGGTGGCCAAAAAATATCCTTGAATTTTTGATGCAATACAGTCATCATTTACCTGAGTCCTTAATTAGTACTGGATGGGTTTTTCTCTCCCTCTCTCGGTTCTCACCGGAAATTCATGGGAGACGGAACAAAGCAACAGAGCTGCTGATATTTTCAATTTCTACGTTGTTTCTCTGTTCTTCTAATATCTTTCCCATGTGTTATACCTCCCAGCAATCATGGCGTATCATTTTACCCTCCATTCAGACCAATAGATCATCTCAAAAACGGCACACCAATATTTACAGTGGCCGTGTGATATAATCACGCGGAAGGAATGTTGTTCACTCCAAATTTAATCTCTTTTTTATGTTTTATCTTTTTCTTTTTTTTTTCTTAAAATGATGTTTCCGAAAGAATGAGCTCAAGGTCGAGGTTGACACCTCAGGAAAGCTAACAGTAAGAGCGGGAGGTCGCTTGGTGATATCTGTCACGGCGTCTATTCTTATCTAAAATTTTTGCAAGAATTTAAGCCTTATGCGGTACTAGACCCCCATCTAGCCTCTCAACACTCCCCATCACATAGGATGCACACATCAAATGAAATGAGGACAAGATATCAAGGCACAAACAAAACATAATAAGGCTTTTCATTATGCCAATTTTCACATATAGATAGATAGTAGAGACCCGCTCATAGTCTCACTGAGTTTTTCCATGTATCCCATCCTCTCCTACTATAGCCAGCAAATATGGCATATATAGATGGTGGACAACATCCCCCAACCGCTGAGAATCAATTGAAACCGTCCTCCATCAATTTGGAGGCAACTGCTCAAAGGAGTTGGGAGCCAACTCCAGAAAACTCCCAAAAACTGTTGCTAGACAGCAACTGGCCAAGGCAACCACAAGTGAACATAAAATCCCATCTAGCATTCCAACCGCACACCAGGCTCCAGGCTGCGCGCGCCCAAGTGTTCGACTGCACACGCTCGAGTGCTAGACTGCGCACCCGACTGCACACGCTCGGGTGCCAGGCTGCGCACCCTTGCCAGTCCATGCATGCATGCGTCCGGCCGTGCGCGCGCATGTGCGCACACTTCTACCACGTGTCCTGCGCGCGCCTTGCTGCCGCACGGCCTTGCTGTTGTGCGCGCACCCTGCGCTCGCGTCGTTATTGCGCGCGCCTATCGCCTGCGGCATGGATGTGCTGTTGCCGCGCGCATATCCTATTACGCGATGCGCCTTGCCATAGCGCCCCTTGCATGCACTGTCCTGCACACCTTTGCGCACGCCCTGCCATGGTGCCATGCGCTGTTACAACTTTGGCACCCATCTACTGGTGTCAACATTTGGCCTGGTTATCCGAGCACCAGGTCATGTCTTTTTCCTTGCAAAGCTTCGGCCACGCCTCTGCAAATCTGGGATTGGCACAGCCAAGGCATTAGCTCGTGCCAACCCAAAATCCGACTACTGGGACTATGACAAACCATCCCATCCGAAGATCCCGATGTCCTCGGAGGGAGGTGTGATAGATAGGCTTGAATTGCCTCTCCAAATTTCCATAAGGAGGTCTCCTTCTCTCAACTAGCCTCGTTCTCTGGCTCATTTTTTCATTGAACTAAATAATCAGTCCTTCTGTTCTTTTTGCTGTCTCAAAGTTCGGTGGTCAAGAATTTTCTCCACATTCTTGTTAAATTATTGCCGTATTGTTGGTGGGGCTCGTTGCATCTGAAACCTTGAAGGATCTGTATCTTCATAAAAAGGCTTTAGATAACTCACATGAAAGGTACCTTTAGCCTTTTCGGTAGCCACGTTTTCCACCTTTACCACTTCAAAAGATCCATCATACCTTGAAATTAGGCCTCGATGTACCTTCTTACTGTTGATTTGTTTCTAAATTCGAGAAGTTAGTTTCAACAGAACTTGATCCCCCACACTGAATTCAAGAGGCCGGCGCCCTTTATCTGCATATTTCTTCATCCTCCTCACTGCCTTCTGAAGGCTATCCTGCCAGCATTTCCTGCTGGTTACGAGCAAATCGATAGGCTGCTGGACAAATACCCTCAGATTTCTGCAAGGTCACTTCTTGAGGGGTAAGAGGTTGTCGGCATATTGCCAACTCAAAGGGACTGAACCCTGTTGCAGAAGATCGATGAAGATTATAGCAGAATTGAGCGGTGTCTAACAACTTCAGCCAATTTCGTTGACTGACTGCTACATAGTGTCTGAGATACTCCTCCAATAAAGCATTCACCCTCTCCGTCTGATCATCAGTCTGGGGATGATTTGCTGTAGAGAATTTCAATTCAGAACCCATCAATTGAAAAAGATAGATCCAAAATCTTCTCGTAAATCGAGCATTTCGATCACTTATAATATCCGAAGGCAATCCGAAATATTTCACCATATTTCGGTAGAACAAGTCTATAGCAATCTCTGCTGGACATACTTCTGGCACTGGGATAAAAATAGCATACTTGGAGAAGTGATCAACAATCACCATGATAGAAGACAAACCTTCAATCTTAGGAAAGCCACTGATGAAATCCATGGATGTCAAAACCCATGGCTTCTCTGCAATAGGCAATGGTTGTAGGAGACCCGCCTCCTTGCGCCTCTCCACTTTATCTTGCTGGCACACCAAGCAAGATCGAACATAAGCCTCAATATCCTCCTCCATCTTCGCCCATATAAATGTACGAGACAAGAGAGCCATCATGCGCTCTCTTTCCAGATGTCCCATCCATCGAAAATCATAGGATTCCTTTATAAGTTGTCTTCTTAGTCCCCCCCATCAGGAACATACAGTCTATTGCCTTTGCCCATCAATAGACCATCTTTCACCCAATATCTCCGGGTCACACCATCCCGGACTTGTTGCAATAGCGCTTCTAGTAGCCTTTATCTGAAGGTGCCACCATCCAAATTTTATCGGTGAAATCTGCTTCAACAGAGGAAATGGTAGCAGCCACTTCCATAATGCCTTTACGACTTAAGGCATTAGCAACCTGGTTATGCCTCCTAGATTTATGCTCCCACTCGAAATCATATTCAGCCAAGAACTCTTGCCACCGAGCCTGTCTAGGAGATAGCTTTTTCTGCGTTAAGAAAAATATGTTAGCCACATTGTCAGTTTTCACCACAAACCTAGTGCCCAATAGATAGACCTGCCATGTCCTCAAGCAATGCACAACAACCAGCATCTCCTTCTCATGAATAGAATACCGCTGCTCTGCTTCTTTCAATTTCCAACTTTCAAAGGCAACAGGATGTCCCTCTTGCACCAGCACACCTCCAACTACCTTATCAGAGGCATCAGTATGTACTTCAAAAGGCTTCATAAAGTCAGGCAACTTTAGCACCGGTTCAGAAGAAACAGCCACCTTCAATCCCTCGAAGGCCTCTTGACACTTTGCAGTCCAAATCCACAGCTGATCCTTCTTTAACAGATCTGTCAAAGGGGCAACTTTCTTGGAATAGCCAGCCACAAATTTGCGATAATAGTTGGCCAAACCAAGGAAGCTTCTCAACTCAGCAACTTTGGTTGGTACTGCCCAATCCAAAATGGCTTGCACCTTTTTCTGATCCATCCTCACCGTGCCATTACCCACCACATGCCCAAGGAAATTGATTTCTTTGCTGCAAAACTTATATTTTTCCCTCTTAACATACAAGCTATGTTCCCTCAGCCGATTGAATACCATCTTAAGGTGCTCTTGGTGTTCTTCCAACGAGTCACTATAGATGACTATATCATCCAAATAAATAACCACAAACTGATCGATATAATCATAAAAGACATCATTCATTAAGTTGCAGGTGCATTTGTCAAACCAAATGGCATGACAAGAAACTCATAGGATCCATACCTCATGACCATAGTGGTCTTAGACTCATCCCCTTCAGCAATCCTCACTTGCCAATATCCCGATCATAAATTCAATTTGGTAAAGTATGCAACCTTGAATAAACGATCAAATAAATCTGAAATCAGGGGCACCGGGTACTTATTTTTTATGGTGACTTTATTTAGGCCTCTATAATCCAGACAAAGCCGAAGAAAGCCATCCTTCTTCTCTTGAAACAATACAAGGGCACTGAAAGGGGCTTTGAATGGCTGTATTTTTTCTGCATCCAGTAGTTTACCCAACTGCTTCATCAGTTCCACCAACTTCTTAGGCGACATTCTGTAGGGAGCTTTGGCAGGAGGTCTTGTACCGGACACGATCAATCTTGTGATCCACAGCACATCGAGGTGGCGATCCTCTAGGCAACTCTGGGGGCATCACATCATTGAAGTCCTGCAGAATTGCAGCCACCTCCATTGGCACCTCTACGGTCTTGTCTGGGCCCAAATCAATGAGAGCAGCAAGGTAAGTGACTTGGCCCCGCTTCTAGTCATGAGCCAATTGCATGGCAGAGACCATCTCCATCCTTTGTTCACAAACATCAGCATCCAAAGGCATGCTATTCCCTGCAACAAAATAGGATCTTTTTTCATCATGGATCATCAATCCACACAAGTGTGGTAATATTGCCACCTTGACAGCGACAAAAAAGTCATTGCCAAGTATTAAAATTGTAGTCATCCAACGAAACCACCATCAAGTTCCTTCGACCATCCCATCCACCAATGGTCATTGGGACGTCAAAGGCCATGCCCCTCATGGCCTGGGCTTGGGAATTGACTGCCTAGATACGGCTTGGATGCTCGGCAATACTCAAGCCAAGAGTGGGTACAATCCTTTCAGCCACAAAACTATGCGTGATACCAGTATCTACCATGGCTGAAATCCTATGTCCATTGACTTCCACGTGCACGAACATCAATTTGGGACGTTTCTTGGCTTTCTCTGCTTGAATTGCTCCAAGCAATTGAGCAATTACAATAGTGCAACTTTGTGCGTAATCTTCATCACAGCCAATGATAGCACTTATCTTGCTCTTATTGGGACAATTTCGGGCAAGATGAGGGCCATTACAGATGAAGCAGTCAGGATGAGGATTGGCTTGATCCCTCATTTGGTGGGAACCATCCACCTTTGCCTTCCCCATATCAGCATCCTTCGCCCATTTCTCTCCAGCATCTTTGAACTTTGGCTTCTTTTCATGGCTCTTCTCAGTAAACTTTGGCTTACTTGTCGAAGGGCTATTACTGAGTTTGCTGATTCGCAAATCCACCAAGGCATCAGCGACAGCCAATGCGGCAGGCAAGTCTTTGACACCTTGCCGTCGCAACTCCAATTGCACCCATGGTTGGAGGCCAGACAGAAAATTAAATAACTTATCTGCCTCGAATATATCCTTAACGTCAAGCATGAGAGAACTATACTTCTTCACATATTTTCTCACCGATCCGGTCTGCCTCAATTTCTTCAAAGAATCCCTTGCAATCCATGCTGTATTGCAAGGAATGAATTGATCCTTCAACTCCTACTTCAACACCTCCCAAGTGTTGATCTTTTGCCTGGCAACATCTTCCATCCTGATTCTCCACCAGAGTTTAGCATCTCCCATCAAATACATACTAGTGATGGACACTTTCTCCTCTTCAGGAGCATATATATTTCATGTCCCATAAGAAATTCTCCAGATCTTTAGCACTCTAGATGCCATTGAATGGCTTTGGATCAGGGACTTTCATTTTGACGGCACCATCCTCCCACGAAGGATTCTATAAGACCGTCTTGAGGAATCTGACATCAAACGTCATCTCCATACGTTGCTGCGCCATTGTGAAGGCTTCCTGCAGCGGAACCAATATGGTAAGCGAGTTCTCAACTTGCAACCATAAAGATTCATTAGCTTCATTTCGAGGCACCCCAATCATTGCCTCCAATCAAAATAATTGTTTATGAATAGCTTCCATGTTATTGCCACCCGCACGCATGAGCGCCACCCCTATGCTCACAGTTTTGGCACTGCAATTTAGCCAAATTTCCTCAGGAAGAGCTTTGAAACATGGCTTTGATACCAACTGTCACAGGGCCGATTCTTATCCAAAATTTTTGCAAGAGTATAAGCCTTATGCGGCACTAGACCCCCATCTAGTTCAGCTTCTCAACACTCCCCATCACATAGGATGCACACACCAAGTGGAATGGGGACAAGATATCAAGGCAAAAACAAAAAATAACAAGACTTTCCATTATGCCAATTCCCACATACGGATGGATAGTATAGACCCGCCCACAGTCTCACTGAGTTTTTCAACGCATCCCACCCTCTCCTGCTACAGCCAGCAAACATGACATATCGGATGGTGGCACCTTCAGATAAAGGCTACCAGAAGCTACTGCAACAAGTTCGAGATGGTGTGACCTGGATATATTGGGTGGAAGTTGGTCTATTGATGGGCAAAGGCAATAGACTGTATGTTACTGATGGTGGGGGACTAAGAAGACAACTTATGAAGGAGTCCCATGATTTTCGATGGGCGGGACATCCGGGAAGAGAGCGCATGATGGCTCTCTTGTCTCGTACATTCATATGGGCGAAGATGGAGGAGGATATTGAGGCTTATGTTCGATCTTGCTTGGTGTGCCAGCAAGATAAAGTGAAGAGGCGCAAAGAGACAAGTCTCGTACAACCATTGCCTATTGCAAAGAAGTCATGGGTTTCGGTATCCATGGACTTCACAGTAGCTTTTCTAAGATTGAAGGTATGTCTTCTATCATGGTGATTATTGACCGCTTCTTTAAGTATGCTGTTTTTGTCCCAATGCCAGAAGTATGTCCAGCGAAGATTGCTGCAGTCTTGTTCTACCGAATTGTGGTGAAACATTTCGAATTGCCTTTGGATATTGTAAGTGATCGGGATGCTCGGTTCATGAAAAGATTTTGGACCTATCTCTTCTAATTGATGGGTTCTAAATTGAAATTCTCTCCAGCAAATCATCCCCAGACTAATAGTCAGATGGAGAGTGTGAATTCTTTATTGGAGGAGTATCTCAGACACTATGTAACAGCCAGTCAACGAAATTGGCTTAAGCTGTTAGACATCGCTCAATTCTGCTATAATCTTCATCGATCTTCTGCAACAAGATTCAGTTCCTTCGAGTTGGCAACAGGCCGACAACCTCTAACCCCTCAAGAAGTGACCTTGCAAAAATCTGAGAGTATTTGTCCGATAGCCTATCAATTTACTCGTAACCAGTAGGAAATGCTGGAAGAGGCACAGGACAGCCTTCAGAAGGCAGTGAGAAGGATGAAGAATTATGCAGATAAAGGGTGCCAAACTCTGGAATTCAATATGGGGGATCAAGTTCTGCTGAAACTAACTTAAATTTGGAAGCAGATCAACAGTAAGAAGGTACATTAAGACCTGATTCCAAGATATGATGAACCCTTTGAAGTGATAAAGAATGTAGAAAACGTGGCTTATCGGTTGCATCTATCGAAAAGGCTAAAGGTACCTTTCATGTGAGTTATCTAAAGCCTTGTTATGAAGATACAGATCCTTCAAGGTTTCAGGTGCAACGAGCCCAACCAACAATACGGCAACAATTTGACAAGAAGATGGAAAAAATTCTTGACCATCGAACTTTAGGACAGCAAAAAGAACAAAAGGATTGAGTATTTGGTTCAATGGAAAAATGAGCCAGAGAACAAGGCTAGTTGGGAGAAGGAGACCTCCTTATGGCAATTTGGAGAGGCAATTCAAGCCTATCTATCACACCTCCCTCTGAGGACGTCGAGATCTTCGGATGGAGGTGGTTTGTCATAGTCCCAGTAGCCAAATTTTGGATTGGCACGGGCTAATGCCTTGGCTGTGCCAATCCTAGATTTGCAAAGGCGTGGCCGAAGCTCTGCAAGAAAAAAGGCATGGCCTAGTGCTCGGATGGCTAGGCCAAATGTTGACACCAGCAAACGGATGCCAAAGTTGCAACAGCACACAGTACCATGGCAGGGCATGCGCAAAAGTGTGCAGGACAGGGGCGCCACGGCAAAGCGCACTGCGCAGCAAGATGTGCGCGGCAATAGAGTGCGTGGCAACAGCACACCCGAGCTGCAGGCAGTAGGCGCACGCAGCAGCGACACGAGCGCAGGGCGTGCAGACGGCAACACGACGCGCGACAGTGGTGCATGCGGGACACGTGCGGCAGCAGGGCGCGCACAGCAACAGCATGCGAGCAGAAGTGTGCGCAGGGGCACGCACGACCGAACGCATGCGCGCACGGACTGGCAAGGGTGCGCAGCCTAACACCCGAGCATGTGCAGTCGGGCACTTGGGCACGCGCAGCCTGGAGCCTGGTGTGCGGTTGGAATGTTGGACGGGATTTTGTGTTCACTGGTGGTTGATTTCGATTGCCTTGGCTAGTTGTTGTCCAGCAACAGTTTTTGAGAGTTTTCAGCAGTTGGCTCCCAACTCCTTGGAGTAGTTGCCTCCAAACTGATGGAGGACAGTTCCAATTGGTTCCCAGCGATTAGGGGACATTATCCACCGCCTATATATGCCATATTTGCTGGCTGTAGCAGGAGAGAGTAGGATGCATGGAAAAACTCAGTGAGACTATGGGCGGGGCTCTACTATCTATCTGTATGTGGAAATTGGCATAATGAAAAGCCTTGTTATTTTCTATTTGTGCCTTGATATCTTGTCCCTATTCCATTTGTTGTGTGCATCCTATGTGATGGAGAGTGTTGAGAGGCTGAACTAGACGGGGGTCTAGTGCCGCATAAGGCTTAGATTCTTGCAAAAATTTTGGATAAGAATCGATCCTATGACAGTTGGTATCAGAGCCACGTTTCAAGACTCTTTTGGAGAAAATTTAGCTAAATTGCAGTGCCAAAACTGTGAGCATAAGAGTGGCGCTCATGCGTGTGAGTGGCAATAACATAAAAGCTATCTATGAACGATTGTCCTGATTGGAGGCAATGATTGGGGTGCCTCAAAATAAAACTACTGAACCTTTATGGTCATAAGTTGAGAACTCGCTTACCATATTGGTTCCGCTGCAGGAAGCCTTCACAACGACGCAGCAACGTATGGAAGAGATGACATTTGATGTCAGACTTCTCAAGACGGTCTTACAGAATCCTTCGCGGGGGGATGGTGCCGTCAAGATGAAAGTCCATGATCCAAAGCCATTCAATGACATCCAGAGTGCTAAAGATCTGGAGAATTTCTTATAAGATATGGAGCAATACTTTAAGGCTGCGCATGCTCCTAAAGAGGAGAAAGTGTCCATCACCAGTATGTATTTGGTAAGAGATGCTAAACTCTGATGGAGAACCAGGATGAAAGATGTTGTCAGACAAAAAATCAACACTTGGAAGGTAATTGAAGTAAGAGTTGAAGAATCAATTCCTTCCTTGCAATACAACATGGGTTGTAAGGGATTCTTTGAAGAAATTGAGGCAGACCAGATCGGTGAGAAAATATATGGAGTATAGTTCTCTCATGCTTGACATTAAGGATATGTCCAAGGCAGACAAGTTATTTAATTTTCTGTCTGGCCTCCAACCATGGACGCAATTGGAGTTGCGACGACAAGGTATCAAAGACTTGGCTGCCGCTGATGCCTTGGTAGATTTGCAAATCAGCAAGCCCAGTAATAGCCCTTCGACAAGCAAGCCAAAGTTTACTGAGAAGAGCCATAAAAAGAAGCCAAAGTTCAAGAATGCTGGAGAGAAATGGGCGAAGGATGATGAAAAGGAGAAGGCAAAGGTGGAGGGTTCCCACCAAATGAGGAATCAAGCCAACCCTCATCCTGGCTACTTCATCTGTAATGGCCCTCATCTTGCCCGAAATTATCCCAATAAGAGCAAGATAAGTGCTATCTTTGGTCGTGATGAAGATTCTGATTTAGAAGCTACACACAAAGTTGCACCATTGCAATTGCTTGGAGCAATTCAAGCGGAGAAAGCCAAGGAATGCCCCAAATTGATGTTCGTGCACGTGGAAGTCAACGGACATCGGATTTCAACCATGGTGGATACTGATGCCACAGTTTTGTGGCTGAAAGGATTGTAACCACTCTTAGCTTGAGTATTATTGCCGAGCACCCAAGCCGTATCAAGGCAGTCAATTCCCAAGCCCAGGTCGTGGGGCATGGCCTTTGACGTCCCAATGAACATTGGTGGATGGGATGGTCTAAGGAACCTGATGATGGTTATGTTGGACGACTACAATTTGATACTTGGCAATGACTTTTTCGTCGCTGCCTAAGGTTGCAATATTACCACACTTGTGTGGATTGATGATCCATGATGAAAAAAGATCCTATTTTGTTGTAAGGAATAGCATGCCTTTGGATGCTGATGTTCGCGAAGAAAGGATGGAGATGGTCTCCGCCATGCAGTTGGCTCGTGGCTGAAAGCAGAGCCACGAGCCCCACCAACTTTGTATGAAATCCGATGAAATTCGATGTCCGTTGACTTTCACGTGCACGAACATCAATTTGGGGCATTTCTTGGCTTTCTCCACTTAAATTGCTCCAAGCAATTGCAATGGTGCAACTTTATGTGTAGCTTCTAAATCAAAATCTTCATCACAGACAATGATAGCACTTATCTTGCCTTTATTGGGACAATTTTAGGCAAGATGAGGGCCATTACAGATGAAGCAGCCAGGATGAAGGTTGACTTAATCCCTCCTTTGGTGGGAACCCTCCACCTTGCCTTTCCCTTATCAGCATTCTTCGTTCGTTTCTCCCCAGCATCCTTGAACTTTAGCTTCTTTTTATAGCTCTTCTCAGCAAACTTTGGCTTGCTTATCGAAGGACTATTGTTGGATTTGCTGATTCGCAAATCCACCAAGACATCAGCGGCAGCCAATGCGACAGGCAAGTCTTTGACACCTTACCATCGCAAATCCAATTGCACCCATGGTTGGAGGCCAAACAAAAAATTAAATAACTTATCTGTCTCGAACACATCCTTAATGTCAAGCATGAGAGATCTATACTCCTTCACATATTTCCTTACCGATCCGATCTGCCTCAATTTCTTCAAAGAATCTCTTGCAACCCATGCTGTATTATAAAGAAATTGATCCTTCAACTCTTACTTTAACGCCTCCTAAATGTTGATCTTTTACCTGATAACATCTTTCATCCTAGTTCTCCACCAGAGTTTAGCATCTCCCATCAGATACATACTGATGATGGACACTTTCTTCTCTTCAAAAGCATGTGCAACCTTAAAGTATTGTTCCATGTCCCATAAGAAATTCTCTAGATCTTTAGCACGCTAGATGCCATTGAATGGCTTTGGATCAGGAACTTTCAACTTGACAGCACCATCCCCTATGAAGGGTTCTGTAAAACCGTCTTGAGTCTGACATCAAATATCATCTCCTCCATACATTGCTGCGCCATTGTGAAAACTTCCTACAGCGGAATTAATATGGTAAGCAAGTTCTCAACTTGCAACCATAAAGATTCAGCAACTTCATTTTGAGGCACCCCAATCATCGCCTCCAACCGGATCAATCGTTCACGAATAGCTTCCATGTTATTGCCACCCGCACGCATAAGCGCCATCCCTACGTTCACAGTTTTGGCACTGCAATTTAGCCAAATTTCCTCTGAAACAGCCTTGAATCTTACCCAAAATTTTTGCAAGAATCTAAACCTTGTACGGCATTAGACCCCATCTAATTCAGCCTCTCAACACTCCCCATCACATAGGATGCACACACTAAATGGAATAGGGACAAAATATCAAAACACAGATAAAAAATAACAAAGCTTTTCATTATGCCAATTCCCACATATAGATAGATAGTAGAGACCCGCCTCTCCTTGTTCATGGGAAGGTGGTGAGAGCAACGAAAGTACCTTAGAGGGCTATGAAAAGCCAAGAAGCGAAGAACCCATTCAGAAAGAGAAGAAGCAAGCTCCAACACAGAGACCACCCAGAGCGCAGTGAGATAAAAGAGAGAGAACCCATACAAAAAGAGAAGCCAAAAGATTGAGAAGAGACAAAAGCAGCAGCTCCTGTTTACGAAGAGAAGCCATTCGCAGATAAGAATAAAGAGGACCACCTTATCCAAGACGAGCCTATTCGAAAGCAGAAGCCAGCGAGCAGAATGGTCAGCGAAGACAGGTTTGAAAATTATAAAAAGAATGGGATGGCTTGGAAGGAAACAACGGAGGAGGAGGTGGAAGAGTGGCTGGATTATGGATTGATGGATGGATTAGACGATCAGCAAGAATAAAATAGTCATTGCGGTAGCTGTTGCAGCCTTCTGCACGGTTTTACGTGTGTCAAAAGCTAAGGTCAAATGGAAGATGAGATGGGCATTCAACAGCCCTCTGCAGTTGCTCCTTGCCAATATATAATGCAGCTTCTAAAGTGCCAAAATTCACTAACTACCACAATTAATTTGATCTGCATGAAGGTCAAAGAATGTGAAAATTAATGATCAATTATTGTCATTCAGCCAGACGTAAGGAATGGTCTATTGAATATTGGAGTACAACTGTTCAATCATAAGTTCGCTAATATACAGGGAAGATTAAAGACGTACAAAGTGAAATAAAAGAAGTACACCTATACATCTGAATACAGGGCTAGATTCAATTCAGTGTAAGAGAATATGGCCAATAGTACAAATGTAATTATTAATACAGTGATGCCTTGCACATGTTTTCCAGGACTCTTCAGTGGCAATAGTTGAATTTTAAGGGTTTATTGATATATCAGCTCTATCTGGGACTCCAGCTGGGAACCCCTCTTTATATTAATAATAAATATTATTTTTCTTATTTAACATTTGATATAAACTTTAAAAATCAATTATGAACAAATAATTTGGTAAGAGTTGAGGCTACATACAGTTCAAGATGCCTCCCACACCTTGTATTCTTTTCCTTCAGCAGTCAAAACCCATTTCTTGGGACTGTTTGATGGTTCACAATGTCCTGGCCCAATTTTGACTGCAATCTTCTCATCAATCTCAGCTGCGTACACATCCCTCTCTGCCTTGGTTATCTTTACCTGAAACATACGATTAGTCACGAAATTCAGAACATGTGGATGGCTAAAACAACACTATTTAGGCATTGCACATCTCATAGACCCTGCAATGGCAGCAGCCTTGTGCGTTGGTCTGCCATTTGCATCAGAAGTAAAAAAATGATGTGCTCATTTGGACATTTCATACAAGATTCATTGCCTGTCAGAAGTGAAAGATACTCTAAACAACCGATAATGCACTTAACCACAATCAAACTTGTCACTGAAGATCAAAACTTTAAACACCATGGGAGAAGCATTCTTATGTTTTTGTCTTTTTATTTTTCTCCTGCTGTCAATGTTTTGATCATGATAAATGCTCCTTGACCACGAAAATGAAACTCGTTAATTCGTAACAACTCAAACTGACCAACCAAAGCAGTCATAAAACCTTAGCAAGGAATGTGGTTTACAAAATCATTTTTATACATCGCATCCATGTCTAAAAAGGGATGGTTCTTTATATGTTTCAGGTATATAAAATAAATAAAGACGTCTTTATTTTGATGTAGAGCATCCGTACCATACTCCTGCAGTGAATCTTCTTTTGATGTCTTAGTGAGATTAGTCTAGAAATTTCTTGCTGATAGTGAGAGAAGACATGGTCATAAAAAACTGCAGGTGTGCCAGGATGTGTCAGGATGTAGGCGTATCCTTGCATCTCCTTACCGGATGGGAATCTCCAATGACCCTGTTGAAAAGACGAGGTACACCATCAGCAGAGTTGCCATTATTATGAGAGAATAAAGTCTCATTTAGATATTTGGAGAACCTAACTTGTTTTCAACATTGCATTGTGCAAGATATTATGAGTGCTCACATTAACAGACGACCAATATGAACGGTTTGAAATGGATATAAGTATTTAACATAATCTAATGGTGTATTTTGATAAGTAAACAGCTAGGCATTCAATGGCAGTGTTTTTCGTTCATTCCAAGTACTGTACTCACAGGAGGGCAATCAATTCATTGTTTACAAAGAACTACAAATACTAAATTACAGATGTACCGTTGGTTCTGACAAGTGAATGTTTTCTACAATGTCTTTTATTTTCAAAAAATTGCCATTTGAAGGTTGATGGGAAAAGATAGTTCCCCAGGAGGAAGCAGCCATATTGGTTGAAGGTTGATGGGAAAACATAGTACCCTAGCAGGAAGCAGCCATATTGGTTTATCCATGTCTCCAGATGACGTTTCAGACGGATGATTTGGAAGTCCATATATAAGAAAATTAGAAATATAACCTCTCATGGGGGCGTCCATGATAATAGCACTAGCTCTAGCGGTGAACCAAATTGTAATGAAGGAAAGGCAGGAGTGGAGCTTGAAATGGGAAAAAGTTGGTTATATTTCTTAAATAGTTATTCAATTTGTATAATTGTATGGTTCGAGGCTTTTGCTGGTCTTTCCCATGTTTGGTTGGCCTTATGGCCTGGGTGGTATTTGACATAGGGTGGTCCTTGCATTATTAATATTTGGTGTACGGTGGCCATTGTATTAAGTTTTGGGCTTTACCTCCACATATGTCTAGTCCATATTGCTTATGACATTGGTGAGTTGGGCTGAGCTACCCTACTTTCACTAACTTGCTAAAAACACAAAAAGGGTATTGCCTCTAGCAGGCAAGTTTGAGTCAGGCTATGCAGATTAACCTGCTGGCATAGGCTGGTTATGTGTTTGGGTGAAGCGTATATTTTCAGATAGGAATCCGACTCTTCACAAGTATAGACTGAAGCCATGAAGATTAAGGTTACGACACATACAGCATATCAGAACTTGCAAACACCAGATAAATGATTAATCTACCCTTTGATCTTATCTAACATGTAATAGAAAAATTGAAAGCTGTTTTCGAAATTTGACCAGTGCATTTTACACACAAAAAAAAGAAATAATGTCAAATAGTAACATGCAAATTAAAGATACGTACATAACAACATAATTCTTTCTATTCCAACCAGTAGAAACAATTAGGAATATTAAAAAAAAAGATAAATATTACTAAACAGTAGAACAAAAGAGAGAGAGAGAGAGAGAGAGGTACAATGGTAACTCCAGGATTCAATATTAACAAAAGCAATAAAAATGCAAGTTGACAAGTTTGAGATAAGAGTATATAGAGAATGGATACCACAAAGGAACATTTAGGGACAGCAACCAACAAAAATTGAAAGTAGTTAATGAATCATTCATGCATTCATCAGGAGTTTTAAGATATGCATCTTCCTTGCCTAACAGTGCTCAAATCAAAGAAAGAACTATGAATAAAGTTCTGCAACTATTTTGAGAATTTACTCAATATTAAAGAGAATCAAGTTTGAATAGGTACGTTAGAAAACATCCACTTTAGACTAAGGGAGAAGATAACTTTAGGCATTTCATACCTGAGTAGAGCCAGTATCATGATTTTCTATAAATGTAACAGCACGAGATGGCCACCAACCAACAACCCCAGGTGGCTTCCCCTTTTGGTCAGACAATCGCCAGTACTCACATTTTTCCAAGGCCTAGAAGGAGAAAAATAACCCGTTAAGCTATAAAATGATTGAAATGACATTTTTATTGCATGAAGCAGCTTATGAATATAAGACCTGAATGCGGATGTGTTCGTAGTTGTTGCTGAGGGCAATGGGTGTGGGAAATTGGTAGAACAAGAAGCAGGAGATGAGCACCAATAGAAGTTTTCAAATAGCAAAGATGCATTCTCCATGCAAAATAAGGAGAAAGCATCTTGTGATTCATGCAGAAACTATGTCTCCCACAGGTTTCTCTAAACTCTCAGACATCCTAGTCATTTCCATATTTTGGGGAAACCAAATCAAATCTGCTTTTCAAACAAGTTTGTTGGAAGCACAGATGCATGGAAATACATTTCCTGGTACCTATGGCTATTGTGGCCTAGACATCGGGAAGACTGTCAAGACAACCAGAAGTTTCCGACTTTCCATGAACAAAAAAACTAATGAATCAGTCATTCTGAAAACCAGAAATACAAAGTTGGTCGCATGCAGTAAACTCATGATGGGAGTACTGTTATATTATTATTATTATCATTACGATTATTTGTGTGTATTTGTCTGCAAGCTGTCATTAGGATATTTTGCAATCCACAACTCAATGTAACCATCACTTCCAAAACCTTGTGAACAGATTTAGTACAAGTCAAAATGTCAAATTTTGACTCAGACCCTCCATATAACACTTGACCATCCTGGTCATGCTGCCCAACCCTCTAAAGTTTCCTGTATTTTAAAGATTCAACCAAGGTCATTGGATAAATGTAAAAGTTAAAGCACAACTTTTCAGAAAATGATTGTCCACATTTACCAATATAGCATAGTACAGAATACAGATGCCTGATTGAAAGTAAGATTCTAGATATTTTAGGTACCAATGACCATGAAAACCTTTTGGTTTAACCTTCCCAAAGGCTCGATATTATCATATTAGTTGATGAACTGGTCAACATAATTATCTTGCTCATATGATAACTGGCTAATTTATGTCCCTGTAAGTAACATTGTTTAGTGTTCCTCAGCAAGAGTAAATGACAGCAAAACTAGCAACTAAAATTTCAACATTATTTGTGTTCTTTTGATAATATAGAAATATTTATATAGATAACTTTTAAGTGTTCCTTATTGAAGTCAGAGCAGTAAAAAAAGTATAAAATAATACCAATAAATCTAAACTATATGAAATGGGTTCCAGCTTTTATGATCACATAAACCTTCCAGCCTCGGAGTTGAGATGAACTTCAGTACATATGTTATAGTTCTTTAAGTAGTAAAACCCACTATTATGTCAAAAATTAGAAGTGTGTTATTACATGTTAAGTAAGAGTCAATCTTACAGTGTGAAGGATTCCTTTAGTAGTGACATCAAAGGCACCAGCAGTTCCATTTGTAGCATTTATCCAATCAACGATTCTCTGCCTGTGAGCATCTTGATTATGGTCCATGCCACCATATGTATAACTGAGAGAGTCCCAATACTCGCCCACTGCAAAATATGGTTCACTTGCTTCCAAGTAGTCTTTTACATAACCACCCCAAAACCCTCGGACAAAATCTAATCTCCATCCATCATATCCAACTTCTCTTCTGCAAGTAAAGCATCACAATATAACCCAGAAGATGATTTTACATTCTGATTAAAGCATGGAACAGGAAAGTCGCATCCAAAGGAATGACAAAAACAATAACACAAGTAATGAAGTAAAAATCATCAAGTCCAAGAAGCTGAAGGGCATGTTTGGTGTTGCATCTGCTTTTTTAGAAAGTCATTCTGAAAAATTACATTCATTTAAACTTTTAAAGAATGTGTACATTTCAGTAACTTTGGCATTTTGGTCATGCATATTGTAGAACTAGTTTTAATGCATAGGCTTTCCCATGTTTGCAAGACAATAAGAAAGCTGGTAAAAGAAGAAGCTAGAAGCTAGGCTTTCTAGCTTCTCCTAAAAGTGGTTTGAGAGACTTTTAGTTCTT
The DNA here is from genome assembly GCA_006176705.1 of Cocos nucifera. NCBI lineage: Eukaryota > Viridiplantae > Streptophyta > Magnoliopsida > Arecales > Arecaceae > Cocos > Cocos nucifera. The sequence continues at coordinate 2,295,129 of QRFJ01000047.1, forward strand.
GTAGAAGCACTTTTCAAATGATAGTAGCAAACACCAGGGGTAGCAACAATTGACCCAACCAAAAACCCTGACCTTACCTGAATCTATTCGGGCCAGATGTGGCTCAGGGTCATTTCAATTCGAGTTGGTTACAAGTCAATTTTTTTTGACTAGAACTTTAAAACAAATTGGGTTGGTCAGAGCTCTGACACAACTAAAGTCATCGAGGCAGAGTTTATGTTTCAGTCAAGACAGCATCGGTTGAGTTGAAGCATAACCTTGGGCAAAGGTCTTATGAATGATTGATCATTTTTTATAATACCAACAGTTCAGATCATCTTTATAAATGAGCCATTAAGAGTCTTAAAAATTGAGTTCAGGGGATCAACCCCTGCAAATCAGGTCATGAGGGTCAATCCATGGGCATGTATGGGTCTTGACCCAATGTTGGCCGGGTCAGGTTTCATGGTTTCTTACATCATCTTAAATTGACCCGACCTAACCTTGACCAAACCAGAGCCATTTCCATCCCTACCAAACATTTAATTTTTTATGCAAATTTTGCTTTAAAGGTTGTAAAATGACCTTTTTAACCAACACCAAACATGTCCTGAAAGAAAATGCATGATAACAGGTGAGCAATGAAAATAGCTTTTGACTGCAAAGGAATTTGTTTACAATAAATTAATACTAAATGAAGGCAATACATATTTTGACATCAATATGAAACGAACATAAGATTCCTAGAACCTGATATAATTACAAAATCCAATTCCCAGAACCTTACATAGTCACAAAATCCAAAATCCTTAGTGCTATGGAAGGGCATACATATTTAAGATTTAAACAATGTTTACATGCTGTGAGCTACCATCATTATATCTCATAATTGGGAATGAATGGAAAAGAAGCAAGCCCCAAATAATTGGGATTTAAACAATGACTAAACAATAATCATCATTTCGTTGGTATTTCTAAGAATCATATTTTACGAATGCATCTAGTTTTGGCATGTGTATATTTTCAAGACCTTTACAGCCTATGACAATTCAATGCATGGTTGACTGTATCTCTTTCTCCCTTTCTGTTTTGGCATATATAAAGCCCCGAAGGCAGTTTTCCACAATAGTCCGAAGTTCTAGATCAATCTTAAATGGTCCCATGTTGGACAGGCATATATTGCCAAGTAGACTTTAATTGAAGTTATTACAGTGACTGCAAGAATATCTTCGCTTGCATGGAGAGGAAGCATCTGTCACAGCACTAGCTTCCCTCTAGGAAACTGAAAACTATCCATTGAATATCCATATTTCTTTTTATTTTCACGACTGATATTCCTCATATGGTAGCCACAGGTCAAAAGAGGTCTAGCCTCATGTCAGACAGACTGTATAACAAACAAGCTGATAATCAGATCCCACCAGATATCCGCACATGCTGCTTCTGTCTGGTCAGCTGAGACACTTGGAAATAAGCATGTCCTTTCACCTCCAAGGGGTAACCCACCACCAGTTGGTGCCACAGATAACATCACATGCACCTGCCAACCTGTTGAAAGCAAGGAAAGCTTTACCCATGTTCAATTTCATGAGTTGGTCTTCATGATAATACCATTTGAGGCAGGAAGTTGATTGAAGCTAACCACACAGCTTCTTCCTGCAACAGCTTCCTTTCATCCATGTAAGTGCAACCATTTCACTGGCCTGGGTGGTAAAACTTTGAACCTATTTCTTCTATGAAGCCTGGAGAAGGTCATGCAACTCTGCTAGTCTGAAACAAAATATTAGATGATCCCCTTGGATCCAATATATATAGTACTAATTTCAGATCCCAATACTGACTCAAGGCATGTAGTGAAGCACACAAATCCACAAACTGGACATGTCAGTAGAGCATGACTTGAATGTTAAATATGCTGTCAGGGCATTAACACCTAGGGCATGAGGATTTCTACCTACATTTCTTCTGATGGAGCAGCTTGAACAAGAATGTACACACACAATCTAATACCACATCTTTGATTCCATCAACCTGTTCTAGTTGTTTTAGAAACATGCTGCAATTATTACATAATGCAAATACGATCAAAAGGCCCTTCTACCATCCCATTCAGCAATATTTCAATATATATTCTAATAATTCGTAATTTCAGATCATATGCTTGCCTACCAAAAGTTAATTATGCTTGAACACAGATAAAGCAGAATATGAAATTCCAGGCATTCCTCTCAAAAAGAAAGAAATTCCAGAAATTATCAAAAGTTAATTGTTGAAAAATATAAAAATAGAGATACACATTATCAGACCTCAACCAGCGCAGCCATTCTTTGAGATCATTCCTCACAAATTCCTGAGAATGGTCAATGTTTGGTGCTGCATGGAAATTATCTCCACTACTCTTGTTACCTCTTCCCTAGAAAGAAGAAGAAAAAATTTCTTTTTCAAACAAGAATCATACAAATGGACGAAATATATTACTAGACGAGGGACATCATTCTAAAAGGACAAAGAAATGGGGCATGAAAACCTTGTAGCCAAGAATTTGAATGACCAGTTTTTTACAGTTCCAAGCAAATAAATGTCACATAGAAATAATATAAGTCCACACTCAGTACAGAGATAAGGTCAGGATGCTTGCTCTCGAGAAAATCCCAGATGTTTGGATACCATATGTTTACCAGACATGGAGAGCTATAACATTGCAAACTGTGAACATCAGATCTCCTAGCACTATAAAAGAACGATAATTAAACAAATAGAAACATATCAAATGAACAATTGAAAGCAATATTAACACACATTTCTAACTGCATTTTCAATAAAGCAGTTTAGCTATGCTTTCTATCTTATATTAAAAAAAGGCAGTTTCATTTTTTTTATTCCATTCATATTTTATACCAAAAATGCCATTTCATTCAATCTAAATTATCTTTATAATCCTAGTGATATGCAAATAACAACAAAAATCTCAAATACTAAATGTGACAAATCTGAAATTTTCACCTAATTACAATCCTAGCAGTAAACAGGGGGGAAAAATCCCTGGTTCGAACAAAACAAGGAGAAAAAAATTTAAAAAGGTCCACAAACAAGTAAGAAGAATGTCATAAAAAATTGTGATAAAAACCAATAAGGAAAAAAAAATACCAATTGAAAACAAATAAGGAAAAATATAATAAAAGATTTCCTTTTTCATCAGATCATAACAAAAAAAAAATTCTCTCTTTGTTCTTCTCTCACCACCATTTTGAGAGAACAGACAAATAAGAAAAAAATAAAGAACTAAAATAATAGGCTGCAAACAAAAAAGGAAAATATCATGATCAAGAGTTTGTAAGAGTAAACAAATTAGAACACCAACTGCAAACAGAAAGAAATATAATCACATTATTTGTGAGAGTAGTTAAATATTAAAAAAACTGCTGACAAATAAGAAAAAACTAATTATTTTTAATATTATCTTTTATACTTTATATCCTAGTATTAAAAACTTAAAAATTATATGTTTTCCTTCAAACATGCATTGTGCATGCTCCATTGCTGGTAAGCAAACATAAAGCCAGACGTCCCAAAGACCTTATGATTCTATTTGTTTAACATATAGGGGGTAAGACATGTATGCTGAATAATGGGCATCACCAGTATATCCTAGCTCACAGGATGAAGTGCAGATTCCATCTGGTGGATGAATGTGATAAATTATAGCAGCATATCACAAGGTGTTACATGATATTATGGGTAAATATCTATCATGTTTCCCTTATGCAGTATTAACTCTTATTGCAAGTGCATATGGATTTTACACATATCAAGTAGATTCTGCCATCATGATGATAAGATTTAGTCCCCATAAGGGTAGATAATCAATTTCTTTCCCATATAAGGATAATGCATGAACTCTGATACCTGTTTCCAAGTTCCATAATATCAGTCTCAAAACATGACTAGGGATCATCAAAGAATCCAGTGACACTTATTGTGGAGAATTAACTGTGAATCTATTTCCACTTTCCCTACTTGATGAAAACAAAGAAAAATACTAAATTACTAGCACAAAAATTGTCCCTTTTAGTATTGGTTGTTATTTCACTTTACAACAAGTTCATAAAAACATGAAGATTCAAGGCAAAAAGAAGGATGTAATCCAAGCATAGTTGCTCTGAATCAGGCGTGAGTGCAGGTGCAGGGAAGCAGATACTTCAGAAACATTTTTAGTAAAAAAGCATTTAGGAAGTGGGTGTCACCCAAGATGGAAGATTCCGACAACAGGTAATCAAAGTACCAAAATACAATTAGAGATGCATATTAACTTGACAAAACTACTGTTAACACTTCTCATAGAATTATTCAAATTGGGTATACATATGAAATTCAATTTTTCCTTGCTTGCACTGTATTTGGAAAAGACTTGGTTCTAGGACAAGGAATAAGTGATACAGAAGACAAGATCGGCAAGAGAAAAAGGAGGGGGTGTTGTGGTCTTCTATGCCATTCCTTGTTCTCCCAAGCAATTCCTCATATACATTTTTTATTTAATTCTAGTTTTTGTATGCAATTAACAACAATAATCATCTCCTTCCTAAATATTTTATATATATCTGAGAAAATATACCATGATATAGTCAGAAGTTATCCAAATGGGACCTTGGAAACCACCAATTACTTTGTGTATCCAATCACGAGATTGTATTCCTGAACTGACATAACAGAATAACAAGACTGTTATGTTATAGCTTTATGCATATAATTCCTTTTAGAAATCAAATGCCACCAAAGTACATGAGCCACAAACTACTCAAAGATAATAGTCTTCACTTGCAAAAATTATATGTTTCTGCCTGTTTCTCTCTTAACAGAATAGCAGTTATAAGTCTATTCAATACAAGCAGCAATCCTAATCTAACATAAAAGCAGGAAATATTCTTAAACTTCCTTGTCCAAAAGACCATTATGTCACAAACAGTAACGTGTTACCTGGAAATGTGGATCATCAGCGACGATAGCTCGGTCATCCCAATTAAGACGACCACCAAAAATATTCCAGACACCATTCTGGTTCTGATAGTGAGCACATCGATGATTTAAGACGACGTCGCCAAGAACTTTAATGCCCACTTCATGAAACCTTTTCACAATGTCCTTCAGTTCTTCCATGTTTCCATATCTGATAAATTCCATGATATGAAGTCAACATGCAGTTAATAGAAGAGGAAAACAATTGTACAACTCGAAGAATTTTGAGGATCTGAAATAAACTCATCAGCTATAACAGCACTTCCTAGCTTGGCCTTGAGAGACTTGGAGAATGGTATCAAAGGGTTGCTTAATTGCTAACTCAGGTTATGTTCCAGCTATATGCCAAAAATTAGAAAGAAAGAAAAGGGAGAGGTGAGAAGAACATTAGCAACCCTCAAAGCAACCAGACATACATGTACATGTTTTCCTAAAATATGTGGCTAACACAAAAACACAACAGTAATACACGAAATTGACAAAATTAAAACTGCACAGATGCCAATTGTCAGCACTTGAGATTGATTTTAACTTTGTTCATGCCCGTTTGCCCTCCAAAAAGCTCATAACCACATTACATCCATTCACATGAATATTCAAAACCATATGGCACAATTATCCATCTTCTTAAGACAATGAACAAGGATGTGTTCATGTAGTATACACGTTCAGTCTGATAATGTCAAATTTCACAAGGATAAAACCTTTCTTTTTCAGTGCCAAAGATACTCAAATCTACATTCATGCACATGACAAGATCCTCCATAATGCCCTTTGTTGAAATGTAACAAGCACATACTAATCTAGAGAATGGTCCTAAAAACATGCCAATGCTTGATGAGGACATTATAATTCTTTTACTTCCTCACAACTTTTTGGCTTCTATTAAACTTCAGCTTCTCAATAGAGGCCCACTTGCATTTACGAGTTGCTCTAAATTACTAATTCAAAATGAAGTCAGCTGATTCATGCACCTGCAGGCTGCAGACTTTGATTGCTGATACAACCTGAGGGCGCTCAGCTCACGATGTTTCTGATCTATTTTAAGTTTCTATTCCATACAATAAATTTGTACAAGTAATGATATGCAAGATAACTCTTAGCATTTATAAGATTCATCTCCTAACTGCTGGACTTGGTTTAACATATAAATTCACATTTCAATAAGAATAAGCAGTATCTTCAAGTCTTAAAACACCACTAAGGGCCTATTGGGATATTTTTTTATGGGATTGAGCTGAAAATCTTATAGGAATCAGGCTGGTTGGCCCATTTAGCTTTCATTTTTTAAGAGCCCGTCCAAACCCAGCCCAGATCCTGACCTTCGACCTGCAGGAACATAAGAAAGACCTATGGAGGTCTTTTTTCTTCCCATGAGATATGGGCTAGGTGGAGTTTGGTTGATGCATGGTCATGCTTAGGGCCTGCCTGGATGATTGGGCCCAAATCTCATAAGATTCATCAACTGGACTAGTGCAACTAGGAAAAAGCAGCCCAAGCTAAGCTTATATTCTTCCCATAGGATTCGGGCCAACCCACTTCAAACGCTTAAGCTGCTTTTTTCTAGTTGCACTAGCTCAACCCATGAATCCTATGGGATTTTGGGCCCTATCATCCAGACAAGATGACTGGGATCAAAATCCTATGGGAATCGTGGGTTTGGACCAATACAACCACCTAAAGAGGCTAAGCTAGGCCTATCTTTATAAATACCTAGAGAACCACCACATTGGGCCGGCCCGAATCCCATATAGCAGCAGATCTTTTTTTCCTCCTTATGGGATTCGAGCCGGCCCAATGCGATGGTTCTCTGGGTATTTATAAAGACAAGCTTAGCCCGGCCTCATTTAGATAGTTGCATTGGTTCAAACCCTCCACGATTCTAATAGGATTTTGGGCCCAGTCATCCAAACAAGTCCTACATGGATGGCCAAATCCATGAATCCTACAAGATTTTCAGCCCAACCCCGTAGGAACAGCCAAACAAGCCCTAAAAATTGATAAATCCACATTCCAAATAATGCAAGTTTCTAGAAAAAGGTGAAAGAAAAAAAATTGTTTACTATATTACACAGCAATCTATGCAGCTGAACATGTCCCACAACTGCACATTAAGTGAGCAGTGTAAAGTCAAGCAGCATCATCTATGTTGATCAAAACAGGAAATTGCAAATTACCAAAGAAGCCAAATATATACATCTAGAGAACTTAAAAGATAGCGAGTAAAGATCCCAAGGGAAAAGAACCCCCTGTGGTGAATATATACCTGGAATTCAGATTATATAAATCCTTTGGCATGTAGCCCTCAGGTGATACAGATTCAGTAGGTGGTGGCAACCATATAATTGTAAAACCCAGTGAAGATAATTCCTTGGCCTTTGCACTGAGCTCAGAATACCATCTTCCTGATTTGTGAGATTCCCAGTTAAATCCTTGGCATAGTATTTCGAATCCCGAGCCTGTCCCTGAACATAATTTTACAGCAGGCTTCAAAGATTCAGCATCAGTGACAGATTCCTCCACAAAATTTGGACTGGAGCTTCTGAAGATGCTATAAGCTTCTGCAGCCAATTTTTCAATTTCTTGGAGGATGTTTTCCTGTGCTTCTTTACTTTTCGTGCCTTTACCTTTTCCAGATGATATATCAGTTACTAAATTCCTTATTTCATAAATTATTTCATCAGCATATGCAGCATGAACAACTGCTTGATTTGTCTCCTCATTATTTGAGGAATTTTCAGATACCCCAGTTTTGGATTTTTGAATAAAACTTGCTTCAGAACGTGCATTTATAACATCCTGTGCTTGGCCATGTCTCATGTCTTGAGGCTCTGTCCATGTTAGCTGTTCATTTGCAGTACCATCCTGACGGGTCTGAATGGATGAACTACTTGCACTTGTGAGAGGGATATAGAAATCAGTTCCCATATTATTCAACCATGTGTATTCGTTAAGCTTGAGCACAAAAAGAACACCTGATATTCCTTTATCCAGCAAGAACAATCCCCACTTACCAAGGCCATTTGTTTTTGGCTGCAATGCAACAAAATTCTGTAGTGAGTATCAAGTGTTACGAGATTGCCTTTTTTGGTGTGGGGGGAAGGTAATTCACTACATTTCAAGGTAAAATAATTGAGGGAAAAAAGAAACATATATAGGCTTCCAACACAAGTTTGTATCAGATAAATCATTAGCAGAGCATGAATAAGTAGATGATCTTGGTTCTACATGTATAAGACATTTATCTTAGATTTGTACCTCCAGCCAACTAATTCAGGTGCCAGCAGATCAAGGTTCTCCCATGAAATGGTATGCCCCCATGTACCATCCCATTCTAACTCACGGGATGCTTGGGATGCTCAGGACACAGGCTGAGCATTTCACTTCGGGGCAAAATTGGCATTAAACCCTGGAATACATAACCTAACCTGCCAATTTAGCTCTAGGTTTGTGCATCACCAAATGGGCATTGATGCCATGGTTCTCAAAGCAAAAGAAGGAATTGAGGAACCCAATCTCGGTAACCTCCTCTCCCCTCATCTTTGCAAGTGAAGACTGCTGCTCCTGAACACCCACGCCCCCCCCACCCCCCCGCACGCAGGTATGACCATCGCCTGCCCCCACTTGGCCCAAAGGCAGGAGGCAAAGGTAGTAAAACACCGAGCCACATCTTGGCGCTCATGAACCTCCATGAACTGCAAGGGAGGCTACTGACCCTCCATCTCCACCTCCTCCAGCACCGCCCCACCATCTCCTTACCCTTCTTCAACCACCTTGACAGCACCTTCTCCTATGCTGCACGGCCTTATTTTATCTATTTCAATGACCAAGGGCATCCTGGTCCCATTTTCGCACTCAAACAGTACCATACTGGTGGTACCATCCCATTTTGCTGATATATAAATACTTCCTTCATGGCCTAATTATTAAATAAGGGAAAATCCTCCAAAATGGTTAGTGTTCTTCAATCTAAGCAAAACAAAAAACTAAATAATGGTCTATTCTATATGTATTAAATATTCTTCTTTCAAAGATAAAGAAGGAAAAAATGTCATACACAAAAATTACAACCGAAATGCACCATGACATTTCAATAGCGACAAGTTAATCATGAATTCATACTTATACTATATTGCACAGCTTTCTAAAGAATTTCTACTTTTTCCCATATGTCATACACAAAAATTACAATCGAAATGCACCATGACATTTCAATAGTGACAAGTTAATCATGAATTCATACTTATACCATATTGCACACCTTTCTAAAGAATTTCTTACTTTTTCCCATTATAATTTCTTAAAGTTTCCAAATTTAACATCCAACTGGCATAACTAATGACTTCCATTTTGTCTACATCTCTTGCTATCAGATTCTATCATCTTTTTTACAACTTTTTCTTTAAAAGAATTCTGATACAGATAGTGGAGAGAACTTTCAAGTCTTTAACAATAACTCTGCCCTTTGAAATGGATAATTTGAATTACAATTTAAAACAGATAAAATGCATTTCCTTTCCTGTGTACCTGCAACAAAGTTTGAAGAGCCTTACGCCGAAAGATTTTGGTCGCTGGAGGATGAGGGGCAGGTGGGATTTCCCATTTCTTGCCATTATCCCTACATACTCCCCAGTGAACAACAACATCACCAGGTATATCAGTGTCAAATTGCACTATATTCTTGTCTGACTTGTCACTTTTCCTTACAGTAACTGTCATAAAATTCTGAAGATACTCTTGTTTCAACAAAGAATATTCTTCATAAAATCCTTGAATGTGCCTATTCTGCCACTTAGTAACTTTGGCTTCACCAACAGTCTCCTGGGGTTTAGAACTAGATCCCTCAGCTTTCACCAGTAAGCTAGATATCTGGTCAAAAGTACCTGAAAACAGAAAGAACTAAAAATCACTGTCATCAACCAACATCACAGCCATAAAGGAGCTTCTCTCCATAGCCATATGATTCAAATAAAAAATTTATTTTTAAAAAAAAAAATATGCTAAGGAGAACTGAATGCTAATCGCATAGAGAAAGTAAACAACAATGATACAAAACCAGCATTCCCATGGAGAAAAAGTGTAACATGTCCATCATGATTGGTGAAGTGGCATTTGAGGATTCAAAAAAAAAAAAAAAGACGGATACAAATAACATGCTCCTTTTAGATCAAGTGCATGTTGTTCCTATCTCGCCACAAAATACACCTTATGAATTTTGGCCTCTGAATCATGAATTTCCAACAAATGCATCTTGACTGATATGTGTTGTTTTAATATTAGTCTCTAATATCATATTTATCCTTTTTATACAACTATTAATAATCCAGATACTTAACAGGCTACATCGATGCCGAGCTACCAAACGTGTAGAATATCCAAGGGAACCTTGGATTTAGATGATGAAAAAAAAATTAATGGTATAAAAGGACCCGATCATTTTGATATCCGAATAAATTTGTATATGCATACAAATTTAAGCATCTGACAAATATCTATGTGCGAATTCATGTCCATCCAAGAAAACCGGGTATCATATGATACACGACACTAATGATAACATCAATGTCATTAATTTAATTTACATTCTCTACAGTGATATCTTTGATCTGGTAGCTCATAAAGTTTAACCAACCAACTTATATCCGCATTTATACCCATATTGTTAATCATCCAATTTGTATCCACATAAGATTAAAGCAAATATGGATATGAATTCCAATTAATTTTCGTATTCATATCCATAATCACCAAATAAAGATGGATACAGGTATTGACAGATCCATTATCAGCCTGAACAAAATGGAGGACTGGACATAGAAGAGGAAGGCTGCTGATCTTAAAATCCCAGAAATTCTGGAAACCAAAAAAATATCTTTAGAATGGAATATGGTAACCACAAAAAAATTAGATAGAGTAGTCAACATAGCCAAACTCAACACTTCAACATGACAGAGTACCAGGGAATCCACACAGCTCAAATGATTTCACAATTGCCAATATTGTACTATCACTTAATAGGGAATTCTAAAGGTGCCCTAGCTCCTGCCTCCCCAGCTCCCGCATTCAACACCAACAATTTAGGAAATCTTTTCCATCTATGTAACTAATATAGAGATGAACAAATCAAAAAAAAATAGATAGATGCTTGGAAAATATGTATGATGCAAAACAGAAATATCTAAATAAATGTATGAGATAAACTAATAATATAAAGGGAATGCTCGGGATCCAACTCCAACCCACTCCGCTTTTAAGATAATTGCAAAAATATCTTTCATCTATTATCAGCTCTCTCTCCTTTTGTGAGGTCAAGGATGAGATACGATACTAGTGTAAATACATCCATTGGCATCAGAGCATAGAAGCTCACAAGTTGCCTAAGCAAGATGGAGTCCCCATACAAAGCTGCCCAAATGATTCACAACATCGGAGGTCACCCAGTAGATTACACTTTCCTTCCCTGTAGATGCGAGCAGCTTCCAAAGACATTAAGGCCGAGGCACTCTTCCATATATCTACAAAAAGAGGATCACGCCTATCAAGATGGGAGTCTGGAAAGGCTATCCAGTTAACTACAGTTCTGATAGCATAAGCCGGGTTGCCCCTAATATGGTGGTAGCATATATGAGCCTCTCCCATGCTCCTCTCAACTCGGCCAGCATACCCATGATGCTGTAGAGATGCAAACACCTAGCCACCAGTAGAGTGGAGTTGAAATAATGAAACTCGCACCACCATTTGCCCTGCCATCCATCACACTACCATCAAAGTTAACCTTACAGAAGCTTGAGAATGGGGGTCCCCAGGTGAGGTATATGACATGAGATGATGTGGCAACAACAGAGATGGAAACCCATCTTTCCCCAACTCATATTGATCTACTAATAGCCTTGGTGTGGATGAATGGGACAACTTGAGTAGAAGCTTTCACGAAAGCCAAGAAGGAGCTCTATTCTATATTTTCAAACACTTCCCATTCACTGCCAACCATATATGATATGCAATGTAAGCATAAAAAGTAATTTCACCCCCATGCCTTTTGTGTGCACCCCTCTCTCAAGATTTTTACCAAAGAGTCCAGGGAAATGAAAGGGCTGATAGAACCAAGAGATAGGGCTGCACAACTCCAAACACACGTGGCTCTTAGGAATTGGAACAGCACGACCAACAGTCTCCTTGACTTCCAAGCAACAATCACCATAAGGAGCAATTTGAAAGCCCCTAGATGAAGAGTACCATGGCAAAAAAGCCTGTTCCAAGCCACCTTCCAGATGTAGAGAGCATTTCTCAGATGGGTGCGTACCTTCCAAACCCAGGAGATGTCCCGGGAAGCCGAAGGGCCAACTAAAAGCAGCCTATAAAGATCCCTAGCTTTAATTCTAGTAGAGGCAGTAGTATACCATCCATTTTTATCTGAAGTGTTAAGCATTGGAATGGCCACAGACAATGCTTTGCATGCCAAATCTTTGCCAAAAGCACGGAGGCTGAAATAAATGTCCCAATTCCTGCTGCCTTGAATCATTAAACCTTCACCTTCAGGTTCTCAAGGATGTGGGCAAGCTATTCAAAGGGGTTGTAAAGTGCCAAGGATCATTGATCATGTGTACCAATTTACCATCACCAATCATCCATTTTATGCTGGATCTCCAGGCAGGGGAACAGAGTGCATATAGCCTTACAAATGAAGGACCTACTATACGCAAGCCTTGGAGAAGAAAACCTAGGCCATGATCTAGACATTGGCACATTGCCCTCATTAGCAAGCATCAATAGCTGTCCATGCTTAGAATAAATCTAGCCGCATACCTAGCAATTAAGTCTAAGTGACAAGGAGAGGGTACTTACTCTCATCCCGAATTGGTTAACACAGTTCCAAGCTAGTAGATGGACTCTTAGGTAGTATTTGGATATCCAAATGTTATTCATGGAATAGGAATATAAATTCCTGGAGAATAGCTATTCCTCCTTGTTATTCCAGATTTTCATTTGGTTGAAAATTTAAATTCTCCATCTAGAATAAGCAATTAATACAGTTTAATTAATGCAGTATTATTCCCGGTTCCTAAATCAAAATTCATTAAAGATCTAGAATAAGCTATTCCATAGTTCATAATAGAATAGCTAAACCAGGGTAGACAGGAATAAGGGAGGGTTGACCGAATTGCTAAACCACCCTGGCCCACAACCACTTTTTAATCTGTTTGGGGGAATAAGGTAGAATAAGCCCTTATTCCATCTAGAATTACGTAACCAAACACTATCTTAGAGATATCTAACGAGCCCCATAAGAAGTTGCACATAATCCGATCAAGCTTGTAGATGACTAATCTAGGAATGACTATGTTGGCCATCAAATAATTAGAAAGGGGACAAAAGCAGACACTTAACAAGAACCAACCTACCCATCATTCATAAAGATCTCCACTTCTAATCCTCCTATCTATCATGAAGACACTGAACCAAGAAAGCACAATTGGCAACCATAGGTCTCCGCCCAATGTTTGGGACACCCGAGTACTACCAAGCCGCATTGCATCAGTGATATTCAAATGACTTTTGATCAAGTGCTTCACAATCACTTTCATCCTAGGACTAAATCTGATGGCAAATTTATCAAGATTTACTATTTGACCAAATGCTAGACAACAGGCCTTGAAAATACTCTTAAGAAGTGGCTGTCGGGACCAGCTGATATACCATCAGAGCACCATTGGACACTAAAAAATGGGGCAAGGCATCAGCATAGATGATGACTAGGTAAGAGGAGAAGGGGCATCCCTGACGAAGACCAATGGATGACTGCAAGTATTCCGTAGGAGTATCACCAGTCAGCAAGAGAAAGGAGGGACATATCCTAGCACCTAATTAATCCAGGGTCCTGAAAGCCCATTTGTCTCAAAGAGCTGATCAAGAAGTCCCATCTGACCATAAGCTTGCCTTATGTCTAACTTGAATGTCATATAACACTACCGAGAAGGGGCCTTTTCCTATTCATGCATGAATCATGAGCCCAAAGGACATTATGAAGATACACCTGCCCTTGACAAAAGCCCCTCGCTTGCAATTAATCAAGGAGCCTAGCACTAATTGCACCCTACAAACAAGAATTCTGGCAATGATCTTGTATAACGTGTTGCATAAGCTGATAATTTCAAGTGACGGGCCTCTAATGATCGGGTCTCTTAGGCAATAAAGTGATGTATGTGTCCTTCCATGCTTGGGGCATCGAGCAAGTGGAGAAGAATTTCTTGATGGCAAGATAATAGGTCAATCCCTTTGGAAGAAGAGGGGTGGAAAGCCATCAAGCCCCAATGGTTTGTCCTCTTGCAAGGATCAGAAATCCTCCTCAATTTCCACATCTGACACATGCTTCAACAACCTCTCATGCTCCTACACAAGAGTATCCGACTGGGTTAGGGGATGAAGACCAATGATACAATACCCACGTCAAGAATCAATCTAGATTTGAAGAAATGGAAGGGCTCCTTCCTAATAGAATTAATGTCCTTCATCAACACAACTTGCTTCCTTTCAAGATGTGAATGCTATTTTGGTATCTTCTCATCGTGTTAGTCTGATAAAAGAATGTGGTATTGCTGTCTCCCTCCCAAATCTAGTTAACCCTAGATTTTTGTCACCATAGTGTCTCCACCTGGCAAAGAAGAGAGTAGTGAGAAGACATAGAAGCTTGCAACAACACAAGATCATCCTCTGAGAAACCCTTGCTCATATTCCGATTGAAGATCCCAAATTTTATATTCCACCTCCAATTTTCCGAAGATATTTCACACTATGGTCCAATTCTAGCATTTCAATCTTCGCTTTGTGAACTCCAACTTGCAAGTGACATTATACATGGTATCCCCCTGACTAGAATTATCCAAGCATCTCACACCACCTCCCAAGACTGAGGTAATCAAACCAGAATTTCTCAAAACAAGGGTTGACAGGAAATGGAGAAGAGGTATAGACAAGAATAGGGCGATGATCTGAGGATATGGAGCCAAGTGATGCACCAGGTAATCCGTGATGCATTGGATTCAATCATCCATGGCAAAGGCTCTATCAATGCACTCCTAAATTGTCGCCTATTCGAATCAGTTGCTGCACCATATGCATCGGGCTCCTATGTAGCGCAAATCATGCAAGCAAACACGACTCCAATCTTCTTAGACAAAAGTTTGCCCATCATTTTGTCATTAGTCCCTCAAACACAATTAAAATCACCAGCCATTAGCATAAGAATATCCCCTTGGTCACCGCCATGGCCACCCTCCATAAAAGCCTCCAATGAAGATCATTAGTGTCTGCATAGATGGCGGCCAAAAGCCACAATTTAAGATTTAATTTGGTAATAACAATGAAAACTTGATAAGGACTACGATGGAAAACATCCATAAAGGTAACATTCTTCTGCCACATGACAATAATGCCTCCAGAGAGGCTCGATGACTCAACAACATAAAAATCCTAATCATTCAGCAAGCATCGTCGAGCCAAGAGAAGGGTTTGGCTAGCCAACCGAGTTTCAAAAAATACACAAACTTGGAGAGAGTACAGTCGAATGTATCTTCTCGCTATAGGGACAAAAGAGAGTTTGCCAACCCCCCTACAATTCCAAAAGAATAACTTCATTGAAGGAGTTGAGAGACCGGTCCAGGTCTGCCGAACCAATCTTTATGGCCACCACATTCCAATGCTCCTCCACTATCTCATCATTATGGTCCTCCACAATACTACATTCTGGTTAAAGCAATTCTAGGGATGCCAAACCAGCTGCCCTCTTCGCAGATAAGACTGCTAACTCATGAGCTGATAGTAATAGTGGGGTAGTAAAAGAGCATGTCGGGAGCTTAGTTCAGGCCATTTCCTCTTGAGAAAGTTGCTAGAATGAAGCTGATTTTGGTGGTGTTTTACCATGTTTGGCACCCTCTACTTGAAGGGGAGAGGGTGGAGGGGAGGGGACGACATACCATTCGCGCAGCATGACCTTGGCAGGATTAGACTTAGAGGACTTGGCCACTTGGGCTCTAGCACAAGAGGCCTAGACAAGGAGGATGGAGCTGGATCAAACAAGTGTTTGAGTTTTAAGAAATCACCTAGCCTTTCTAGTTGGTGGGCTAAGATGTTGATGAGTTGGGCGATCTGGTCTATTTAGCATGGGCCAAGCTCAAGCCAAAACCAGTGTTGCTCTATGCTTTTACCATGTGGACAAGTCCTAGATCGTCGCTTGAGTGGGCTCCAGGGAGCCCACTGGATGGCTTGACTCAAAAAGAAGCTCAAACATGGATCCCATCTTTCCACCCATTCCTTGCCACCCCACTGCCTTTTCATGAGGGTGGCTAAACAATTTGCACCTTGCGACCTTGGGTAGCTTAGTCCATCCCTTTTGAGTCGAGAGACGAACTTGATACAACGGGATGAACTAGAGGAATGTTGGATGCAACGGGATGAACTAGAGGAATGTTGGCTTCAATAGACTAAGTTGACCGAATCTTCTTCCTTGGGTCCCCTGTTCATGGAGTCCTTGATCTCCTGCTCTTGGTTGTCACTAACTAGGGGCCAAACAATGGCTTGCAAGGGGGGTCTCGCTAGCTTGTGTGCCTAGGGGTTTTGGAAGCCAAGGCCTCCATCATGCCTTGATTCCCGCCTATGTCTACTACCATCACCAACGAGGTAAAGACGCCTTAGTGTTCTAAACCCTATTCCAACATAACAAAATTTTCTAGTTGCAATAGTTGCTAGTCCCCATCTACAGGCGAGTCTAGGGAACGGAAGTGACATCCCATCATTGTGACCAATTTGGTTGCACTAAATGCACACCAACAGAACATTCTCATAAATAAACTACTGGCAAAGACCTCATTCTTCCATTTGATTGGCCCGTCAGGCTTGAGTAAAACAAAAATATCAGCTTGTACACAAACCCCGACATAGCCTAACTTGCAAGGATGGTTGGTGAAATCATCCATAAACATGGGTTTCCCAATATTAGAGGCTATGCTGAGGATGGTTGATCTCTTCTATTCCATCGAAAGCTTTGTAAGTCTTGCCCACAAAATTGTAAATCTAATCACATTCTCAGCTGAAGTAAAATCTAGCCTCCATGGTTCTAGCACCAAAATTTAGCCTACGATGAGCCAGGGGCCTTTCTTCAACATGATGTCCCACTCCACCTTGAATCTAAAGTGGAACAAGTAGTGGTATTCAACCAGAGAGAGCATCAACCTTGTTCAACAACTTACCTCTCTCTCTTTAGCAATCCAACCAATCAGAACCCTCAAATTCAAACTCTTGACCACTACTGAGGTAGACTCCTATTCTCAATAAGAGTCACTGATCTTCTCCGACAAAACAAGAACAGTAATCTCCTCTTTGAAGATCTTATGAGTTTGCCACTATGGCTGCCGATGTTGACCTTGGGTAACTGTCGCCCACATTCATCTCGAATACATGGGGAAGACTCCCTATTTGCTATAGTCGTCTTCATTGGTTTGTTGAATTGGGGCGCAAACACCTGTAAGGTGTTCAATGAAGTGCCTCACTTAGCTCTATCCGCAACCTCGTGACTTACCTCCTTTCACTTTCCAAGATGCTCTCCCCGCCAATTCATTCCTCCATTCTTTATGTGCAGAACATGTGCCAAATTCTAGCAAACTAATAATTACAACATGATGGTTTCACTCACATTTAACTCTTGTTAGTTGTTCGGAGGATAGCTCAAAGGCATCAAAATCAATGTGTTTAGAATTTTAGAAGGTACAGCTTTAAAGCCTGTTCCATCTAAATATCATTTTTGATTGCCACTATAAATTTTCTTCTGCCAGTAAATAAATAAATAAAAGTTCCAACGGCCTACAATCAAGAAGACAATAATTAAGTAAAACTATGGCCTAAGATAACAACAAGTAAAAGCATTTCAACCTAGCCATATGCCGAATCCTTGCTTTCCACTGGAAGCATTGTCCTCTTCAATAAAATCCTTCAAGGAAATTCTGAAGTCCCTACCTTTGTGCTGAAACCATGCTCCTGTTTCCTCTTCCTGATACATTATATGTAAAGTATTAGAGAAAAACATATTTCAAAGTAGTTATGAAATCATCATCTCCCACTTAACTAGTTACAGTACTTGATATGCCAGTTGGGCATCAGTTTAACATGTCCAACTCGAAATGTTAAAAGGAAATTTGATGGCTACAATGACTTGATTGGAAAGTATGTGTTGATTCACAATTAATTTCTGAAGAAAAACTAGAGAAAAAGATAGCTTACTAGGAAGACTAAGTTGAACCAAGAAATCGTTTGAATCACATGAAGTAGAATGGAGATCAGTAATCTGAGTGAAACAAAAAGTATTAAGACTGGATACCTTCAAAACAAAATGGATAGCTGCAATTGGACTATTACTATCAAAATCAATATGCACTTCATGAAGTATCTGCCCCTCCAAAGCAGATGAAGATTTCTTCAAGGGTGTTTCAATTGCATAATCCTGAAGGAAGCCACAGATGGCAATGAGATAGACCAAAAGGAACAATGGTATTTATAGAAAAAGATGTAAATCAAATAGCATGAGAAAACAAAGATGATGATCAAGATATGAGTAGCTACCTTGATGGGAATCGAGCCGGGAGGTCTCATCTCCGGAGGAGGTTGATCCCATTCACTGCAAGCAAAAGGAATATTACAACTCAATTATTAAAAAGAAATAGACAAACATGAAGCAATTTTGCACGTAGACACGTAACAATCAAAACAGAAATCTCATACAAATTAAGCTAAAAACTTTTCATAGATCAAAGAAACTAATTTCAATCAATCGGTAAGTTTCACTCATATAGTAGCATAACTTGAAACTAGAAATCTCAGCCTCGTCAAGCAATACATCCACGAGGAAAAGGCATAAGCACCAAGTAGAATTAAATGTTTACTTTATGAAAAAGGACTTGCATTATATAAATCATCTTTTAGGATACAGCGGATCATAAAAGTATTGAACCAATGGCCATTGGTGAATGAAAAATGCTTTGGGGTGCCAGCTAGTGCACACTAGAAGTTGCATGGGCCCACATCTTGCTGGCTTTCCATGAATTGCGCAAATCCCTTTTGTGGACAAAACTTTATGAGATTAAAGCCAAGAAACTACAAATTTTAACTCAGATTATGTAACTTTAGTTCGCACAAAAATAGGATTACATAAATCAAACATATCCAATCGATGCAAAGGAGCATTTAACACTAGTCTTGATTTTAAATAAAGATCCACTTTTCTTTTCTGTTTTTTTTTCCTTTCTGGTAACAGATAAAAAGATCTTCTTTTTATTTTTTCTTTCTTTCTTTTCATAGAAAGATTCTACTATAAAGATAGCAAAGTTTTGTGGCTTACCTTACGAGATCATCGCAATAGGTGACTCCCCAGTGCAAAACCCATTGCCCTTGCAGATTACACCCCACCGCCAGCCGCCATCTCGATCCGTCACCCTCCGCCGGATCCAATCTCACCGATATCTTCCCTTCGACCTGCCATCTCCAAATTCTCCATTAGAAAACCCTAAAATCGACCCCCCCGCTTCAAAAAAAAGAAAAAAAAAAAGAAAGGAAAAGGAAAAAAAAAAGGAAGAGAGAGAAGCAACCCTACCACTGGGTTCCCACCCAGCGCTACACGAATCTCAAGGCGATCGCAAGAACCTAGATCGCCCTCGGATTCGCCAAGAACAGTGACGGATAAGAATAAACTCCAACAAATTTGGAAGCGGAAAGAGAGACAAATCAAGCAAGCAAGAAGTTACCGTTTGGGTCCGCTTCAAGGGGAACGTCTCCGAGAACAGCACCTCGGTCTCCGCGGCGTCGGCGAGAGACGGTGTCGGAGCCAACCCCGCCCTCACGATCCGAAGAGCCTTTCGAGCATAGTTGTTGGAGACTCCTCTAGAAGCCGGGAACACGGGTTTGGGGTAGCGGATCGGGCAAAGGACGTTCCATCTCCTCGGCTCGCGGGGAGGAAATCTAGGCTTTTCTCTGGGAGGCTGGTGGAGGACCGGCCGCCACCGTACGATCGACATTAGAGACGGGAAGAGAGCTCGGATGGAAGGGGAGAGACGCAGAGAACGGACGAGAGAGATGCAGATATTTGGCTTAAAATAAATAAGCAAAGAAGGCGTGAAACGTGAACGCCGATTAAAAGGGTATAGAATCTTCAAGTGACCTTTACGTGGAGGCGTGGAGCACATTTAAAAGACGCGTCCGAAAATAGAAACTCAAAAAGTTGTGGTTATCCATTACGGAGCAGATCCACTACATAGGTAGTTGCATCGAGCATCGTGTAAACAAATTCCTGGCCGCCACGTGACACATTTAGATGCGCAAGGGGAGGGCGCGGTCTCCAGCTCTACTTGATGCGTTATTTCGGTATTTGTGATCAATTAGGATAAGAATCGTCAGGCATCCCTTGTCTTTATTATAAGCTTGTAGCAGCGATGTGATGATGTCACACTTATTCTTAATAATAACAATTCATACTCTACAAGCAGAACTATGCAAGAATTCAAGAATTCGGACAATAAATTCGTTAAAGAGCACCCAAATAGCTTGACCAATATATCAATACTTATTAATATATATATACATACATATGAAAACTTTTTATCCAATGATGATCCATGTATCCGAACGAAAAAAAAAAAATTATAGATGACTATACTTTTTTTTTCCTTCTGCCTACGTGATGCACAAAATATTTTTTATATTTATATATTTATTTTAAATAAATTATATTTTTTAGATTTTTTTTTTTTTGGGCAGCATCGATTATTAGATCATATCTTTCATTATGAATTGCCGCTTGATTTTCTACTGACTATTGTGTGATCCAATAATGCATATCACAAAAAAATTTGAATCAAAAGATATAACCTGAAATCATTTATTATCTTCTAGTAAATGATAACTATTATACTAATTGTCCCAAGGAAATCTAAGATTAAAATTTGCTTTCACATAGTTTTAACTTCAAGAGTCGTGCATCATATTATTGAAGCAATTTGCCGATTACCATTCATTGTATTTTTTTTTTCGAAAGCCATTTAAGAATAATTGCTATATAATCAGCTGTAAACAAGAGATATCTTGTTAAAAAAATCACAGAGATGAGTTTGAACAAATACCACATCCTTTCCACATACACATACAATATGTAGAATTTAGCAAGCATAAAAAAATAAGCATCCAAGAGATTCTAATACATTAAATTGATATCTATTATTCTTACGACCACCAGAATGTTTGAGAATAAATTTAGGGGGATGCATGATCGAATGCATGGCCATCTCCAAACTTCGCCATTAATATAAATGCAGAAATATATGACTATTGGTGCAGAATCTGATTGACATCGGATCGAATTGGAATAGAAAAAGATGAGGTCATCGTCGGTAACCTACAAAACAAAGTTTCATCCAAAGTCGATGGTGATGGCTTCGATAGGATCCTCCGATGATCAAATCAGCTCTTCTGACCAATAAAAATGGAGTGCTCAGAAAAGAGTTCGACAGAATTTTGGAAAGGAGAAGAGAGTTTAGAGAAAATATATCTAGATGGTTTCTTTTTATAGACGGAGCTTGTAGCGAATTGATAGTGACAGCTGCAGCCGTCTGATAGCAGGCCGCTCGAGATCTGATTGAGTCTATCATGAAGGGGGGCGCTGTCTGTAGCAAACTGATGGTGACAGCCATCGTCGTCCGGTAGTGGATCGCTGTTGCCTGCAGCGGACTGATAGTGATGGCTGCAGCCGTCCGATACTGAGCCGCTCGAGGCTGCATGGAGGGATGAAGAGCTTTGACGTATGTTAATTGCAGAGAAGTTCGGACTTCCAAAAAGAATACGACTGAGGGAATCATCCAAGAGGAACACTAGCTGAAGGAGGAATTCGGAAGGAATTCGGCTCCTGTAAAGATTCGACTGAAGGAGAGATGCGGAAGAAGCTCGACTTCTATAAAAGTCCGACTGAAGGAGAGATCTGAAAGGAGTTCGACTCCTGTAAATGTTCGACTGAAGGAGAAGTTCGGAAGGAGTTCGGCTCTATAAAAATTCAGCTGAAAGAGAAGTTCGAAAAGAGTTCGACTCCTATAGAAATTCGATTGAAGAAGAGATCCGAAAAGAGTTCGGCTCCTGTAGAAGTTCGACTGAAGGAGAGATTTAGAAGGAGTTCGACTCCTGTAGAAGTCCGACTGAAAGAGAAGTTCGGAAGAAGTTTGGCTCTTATAAAAATTCGACTGAAGGAGGAGTCCGAAAAGAGTTTGGCTCTTGTAGAAATTCGACTGAATGAGAGATCCAGAAAGAGTTCGGCTTCTATAGAAATTTGACTAAAGGAAGAGTCCGAAAGGAGTTCGACTCCTGTAGAAATTCGACTGAAGGAGGAGTCCGAAAGAAGTTTGGCTCCTATAGAAATCTGACTGAAGAAAAGATCCAAAAGAAATTCGGCTCTTGTAGAAGTCCGGCTGAAAGAAGAGTTCGAAAGGAGTTTGGCTCCTGGATAAGTTCGACCGCTGGAAGAGATCGGATGGGGTTCGACCATTGGAGGAAGAATTTTCGATTGAAGCTCTTCCGTGATTACCAGTTGCATTAGGCTAAGCATCAGACTGGACTTTGGTGAGAGCGGAATTTATCTTCAACCCCCCACTTTCAAGTTTGAAATTCAAAGAAAGGGAGTATAAAAAAGGCGACTGTCGAAGTTCTTTTTTGGGCTCTACACCGTTGAGGTTGAAACTTGAGAAAAATCTTATCTCCAGACGAGGTTAAAGTTGAAGTTGAAGTTAAAGCTAAGGAGAGATCTTATCTTCAATTGAGATCGAAGGAGATCTTATCTCTTGTTGATATTGAAGTTGAAGTTTGGAGAAGATCTTATCTCCAATTGAGGTTGAAGGAGATCGTATCTCCTATTGAAGTTGAAGTTGAAGTTCGGGAGAAATCTTATCTCCAGCCGAGGTTGACGTTGAAATTGAAGCTGAAGCTCGGAGGAGATCTTATCTCCAACTGAGATTGAAGGAGATCTTATCTCCTATTGACGTAGACTTTAAAGCTCGAAGGAGATCTTATTTCCAATTGAGGTTGAAGAAGATTTTATCTTCTGTTGACGTAGACGCTTGGAGGAGATCTTATCTCCAGTCGAGGTTGAAGTTGAAGCTCAAAAGAGATCTTATCTCCAACCGAGGTTGAAGAAGATTTTATCTCCTATTGACGTAGACTTTTGAAGCTTGAGGAAGATTTTATCTCCAATCGAGGTTGAAGGAGATCTTATCTCCTATTGATATAGACGCTCGGGAGAGATCTTATCTCCAACCGAGGTTGAAGTTGAAGTTCGGAGGAGATCTTATCTTCAGTCGAGGTTGAAATAGATCTTATCTCCTATTGACGTAGACTTTAAAGTTCGAGAGAAATCTTATCTCCAGTCGAGGTTGAAGGAGATCTTATCTCCAACTGAGGTTGAAGAAGATCTTATCTCCTGTTGACGTAGACTTTGAAACTCGAAAGAGATTTTATCTCCAATCGAGGTTGAAGAAGATCTTATCTTCTGTTGATGTAGACACTCGGAGGAGATCTTATCTCTAGCCGAGATTGAAGTTGAAGCTCGAAGAAGATCTTATCTCCAACTGAGGTTGAAGGAGATCTTATCTCTTATTGACGTAAACTTTGAAGCTCGGAGGAGATCTTATCTCCAGCCAAGATTGAAAGAGATCTTATCTCCTGTTGACGTAAACTTTGAAGCTCGGGAGAAATTTTATCTTCAGTCGAGGATGAAGGCGATCTTATCTCCTTTTGACGTAGATGCTCGGAGAAGATCTATCTCCAACCGAGGTTGAAAGACTTTGACTTGCTCATGTCAGGATGAGGTTTTCCTCCTATTCCTAACATGGCTACTATTGATTGCTTCTTCCCTATCATCACATAGTTTTTGCACTAAAAAATAATAACATTGAAATGGAGGAGTTTTATTGAAGGAAAATTACTGGTAGTACATTCTCAGATTTTCTGAGTTCCAAGGTCGTAGGAGCGTTGTTCCTCCGAGCTTCTTCAGGCGATAAGTTTCGGATCGGACGACCTCCTTTACTTCATACGGGCCTTTCTAATTTAGGACAAGCTTTCCCTGGCTCTAAGGCTGAGAGATGATGGCTCATCGAAGTACTAAGTCCCCTAAAAATAGGGTTGATGATGCCGATAGATGGCCAATCTCCTTGTTGTTCCTCTCTTATTGGTGGTTCTGACTATGGCAGCGCCCTTGGTCAATCTTCTCTTTCTTCAGACTAGCGTCTAAGGAATCGGTCCAGTCGACCTCTCCTGATGAGCTCCTCGATTTCGTCTCAGAGTTGAATGTATTCTTTAGTATCGTGGCCATGGTCACGATGGTAGAGGCAGTACTTGCTTCGATCGCGCTTGTTTGGGGGAGATCATAATTCTTCTGATCTTGATAACTGATTCTTAATTTTCAACAGAACTTAAGTTTTAGGAGCATTAAGGAGAGCATAGTTATGGAACCTTCCAGAGGGAGGACTTCTTTGTCCCCTTCTATCGGGGCTTCTTTGATGACGAGCTCGAGAAGGAGTTCGGGCTCGCTTGTGCTCAGGAGGAGTCCGTGAGTGCGGCCAAACTTCATTCGGCCCTCCATCAACTGTGGATTTACTAAACTTGCTCGCCTGCCGCTCTCCTATGGCTTCTTCATCCTTCAACTTGAAGGCTTCTTTCGCACGGACATATCTCTCGGCCCGAGCTAGCAGATCGATAAAGTTTCTTGGGTACTTCTTATTCAAGAAGAACAACAAATCATTCTTCTAAAGACCGTCCTTGAGTGCGGCCATCACAACTGACTGATCCAGATTTCAGACCTCCAACGCAGCAGCATTAAACCGAGTAACATAAGTCCAAATGGATTCTCCCTCTTTCTTCTTGATGTTCATTACGAAATCTGTTGGGGATAAATTTCGCTCCTACCGAAGTCCAGTTCAATGCTTAATGCAATCGGTAGCCATAGAAGAGCTTCAGTGGATGAGTCTTAGTCAAACTCCTTCAGCCGATCAAACTTCTCAGCGGCCAAGCTCCAGTCAGACTCCCACGAGAGCCGAACTTTCTCCGCGCCCCTCCAGTCGGATGCCTACGGGAGCCGAACTCCTTCCGAGCTTCTCCTTCGATCGAACTCCTCTCGAACTTCTTCCTCAGTCGAATTTCTTCAGTGGATTGCTTTTGAATAATCCCACCAGACATATCTCCTTTAGAAGTCTAAACTCCTCAGCGGCTGAGTTTCAGTCGGACTCCTACGAGAGCCGAACTCTCTCCGCACCCCTCTAATCGGATGCCTATGGGAGCCGAACTCCTTCCGAGCTTCTCCTTCGATCAAACTCCTTTCAGACTTCTCCTCTAATCGGATTCCTCTAGCAGATTGCTCCCAGATAATCCCACCAGACGTATCCTCTTCAAGAGTCCGAACTTCTTTGAAATCGATATATGCCGAAGTCTACCGATCAACACCGCTTTCTCATAGCTACGGCCATTAAATCTCGATGAATGATCGCCATCAGTCCGCTGCAAGCGATAGTGATCCGCTATCAGATGGTGATGGCTATCACCATCAATCTGTAGCTGACGGCGCTGCAGACGGTGCCTTCCTCCATGACTGATTCCGTTAGACCTCAAGCCGTCCGCTATCAGGTAGCTGCAGTTGTCACCATCAAGCTCCGCCTATAAAAAGGGACCCTCCAGATATGCTAACTCTAAGCTCTAAGCTTTCCTCTCCTCCTCTAAACTCTACCGAACTCATTCTAGAGCACTCCATTTCTGTTGGCCAAAAGAGCTGACTTGATCATCGGAGGATCCTGTAGGAGCCACCCCCACCGACTCCAAACGGAACTTTATTTTACAGATCTCCGATGGCGACCTCATCCTCCTCCACTTCAGCTGAATTCGGCGACAACTAGATTCTGCACCAACAAATTTAGCGCTAGAAGGAGGGCCACCTCTGTTCCTGAGGTGTTCTTAAGGCTCCTTTATTCTTAAAAAAGTGCTTAGCGATGATCTCTCTTCAGAGATCTCCCTCCTTCCTCTCTAGAATTTTTTTTCAAGAGAAAATGTCTCCCAGAAGAGCTTCGACCTGACAATCGATGGCCTCCGCAGTCCGATCCCATTCAGATCTATCTACTCCTGCTTCAACCCCGGCAACTCAGGTTTCATGTGTACCTACGGTAGATGCGGAGCAGTTCAATCTGCTTGTCCAGTAGGTCCGTGGCCTCGCGGAGGCAATGCAGCAGCCCTCGACAGTGACTCCACCAGAAAATCTGCCATCGAAATATCGAAAATCAGCCCCAAGGAAGAATACCTAGGCTAACGTATCCATCGCCCTTGAGAAAAAGAAACAGAGAGTCGAGGATCCATATTTGGATCATGGTTCTCCTCTGGAGGAGATCTTTTTCATTTGTAGTCCGAAGGCTCCCAAGATCTACAACCAAGATGATGCCCTCGATCACAAACTGTGGGAGATGGATCGATGGATTGAGGAGCTCGGCCACGTCATTCCGGCTCATCATGCCGACGTCCACACCGATCCTCCTTTCTTCCTCCAAATTATGCAAGAGTCTATCCCGCCGAACTTCGAGCTCCCTCAATTCGAAAGCTACGATGAAACTTCTGATCCACGGTGCTTCAGATGCCATACTGTGCCGAGCCTTCCCATCTACCTTAAAAAGAGCAGCAAGAAATTGGTACTCGACGTTAAAGTCGGGTACGATCTTCTCTTTTGATCAAATGAGTCCAGTTTGTGGCTCACTTCATCAGCAGCCGACGTCCGTACCGAGGTTCAGATTTCCTAATGAATGTCAAGCAGAAGCAGGAGGAATCCATCCGGACTTATGTCATTCGATTTAATGCCGCAGCATTGAAGGTTCGGGACCTGGACCAGTCGATCGCCATAGCTGCTCTCAAGGGCGACCTTCAGAAGAATGACTTGCTGTTCTCCCTGGAGAAGAAGTATCTTAGAGACTTTGCCGATCTGCTGGCTTGGACCGAAGGTTATGCCCGAGCTGAAGAGGCCTTCAAGGCCAAGGACGATGAAGAAAAGCTGAGTGAAGCTTGACCATATTTTCGAACTCCTTCTGGGTGCAGGCGAGTCCAAACTCCCCCTCGGACTTGGGAGCATGGAAGCCCCGATGGAAGGGCGCGAAGAAGTCCTCCCCCTAGGAGCTAGAACCACCAATGAGGGAGGAACGATAAGGAGATCAACCGCCTCCCAACGTCAAAGCCAAGAGAAGCTTGCTCTAAATTAAGAAGGCCAAATGAGATAGAGGACTTACCGCCCAAGAAAACTCGGAGGAACAATGCCCCCACGACCCTGAAGCATAGAAAATTTGGGGATATGCTGTCAATAACTTTCCTTCGGTAAAATTCTTCCATTTCAATAATATTATTTCTGGGTGCAAAAATTATGTGATGGCAGGGAAGAAGCAGTCAATAGTTGCCGTATTAGGAACAGGAAGAGAATCTCATCCTAACATGAGTCGGTCAAAGTCCTTCAACCTCGACTGTAGGAGATAAGATCTTCGGTCCGGGCCAACCTCGACTGCAGGAGATAAGATCTCCTCCGAGCGCCCGTATCAACCTCGACTATAGGAGATAAGATCCCTCCAAGCGATCGGGCCAACCTTGACTGTAGGAGATAAGATCTCTCCCGAGCGATCGGGCCAACCTCGACTGCAGGAGATAAGATCTCCCCCAAGCGCCCGCAACAATCTTGACTGGAGATAAGATCTCCTCCGAGCGATCGGGCCGACCTCGACTGCAAGAAATAAGATCTCCTCCGAGTGTCCGCAACAACCTCAGCCATAGGAGATAAGATCTCCCTCGAGGCAACCTCGGCCGCAGGAGATAAGATCTCCCCCAAGCCAACCTCGACTATAGGAGATAAGATGTTCTCCGAGCCAACCTCAGCTGTAGGAGATAAGATCTTCCCCGAGTGCTCGCAATAATCTCGGCTGGAGATAAGATCTCCTTCGAGCGATCGGGCCAACCTTGGCTGCAGAAGATAAGATCTCCCTCGAGCGTTCGCAACAACCTCAACCGCAGGAGATAAGATCTCCCCCGAGCCGACCTCGACCGCAGGGGATAAGATCTCCCTGAGGGTCCGGGCCAACCTCGATTGTAGGAGATAAGATCTCCTCCAAGGATCCGGGCCAACCTCGGCTGTAGGAGATAAGATCTCTCCCGAGCGCCTGCAATAACCTCGGCCGTAAGAGATAAGATCTTCCCCGAGGGTCCAGGCCAACCTCGACTGCAGGAGATAAGATCTTCCCGAGCTTTCCGCAAATAACCTCGACCGTAGGAGATAAGATCTTTTCTCCGAGGCAACCTTGGCTGTAGGAGATAAGATCTTTTCCGAGCCAATCTCGACCGTAGGAGATAATATCTCTCCCGAGCCAACCTCGACCATAGGAGATAAAATCTTCCTCGAGCCGACCTCGGCTATAGGAGATAAGATCTCCCCCGAGCACTCACAACAACCTCGACCGTATGAGATAAGATCTTTTTCGAGGCAACCTCGACTGCAGGAGATAAGATCTCCTCCAAACCAACCTCGGTTGTAAGAGATAAGATCTCCCCCGAGCGCCTGCATCAACCTCGACCGTAGGAGATAAGATCTCTCCTGAGGGTCCGGGGCCAACCTCGACTGCAAAAGATAAGATCTCTCCCCTCGACTAGAGATAAGACCTCTTTTGAGTGCCCGAGATAACCTCAATCAGAGATAAGATCTCTCCCGAGCAACCATATCAACCTCGGTCAGAGATAAGATCTCTTTCGAGCGATCGATACAACTTCGATCAGAGATAAGATCTCTCCCAAGCGACCGTGTCAACCTCGGCCAGAGATAAGATCTCTTCTGAGCGCCCGTGATAACCTCAACTAGAGATAAGATCTCTTCCGAGCGACCGCGTCAATCTTGGTTAGGGATAAGATCTCTTCCAAGCGACCAAGACAACCTCGACTAGAGATAAGATCGGAGATAACCTTGACTAGAGATAAGATCTCTCCTAAGCGATCGAGACAACCTCGGACAGAGATAAGATCGGAGACAACCTCGGCAAGAGATAAGATCTCTCCCGAGTGACTGCGTCAACCTCGGTCAGAGATCGGATCTCTCCCGAGCGCCCGTATCAACCTCGACTATAGGAGATAAGATCTCCTCCGAGCACTCATATTAACCTCGGCTGTAGGAGATCAAATCTCCCTCGAGCGCTCGTATCAACCTTGGCTAGAGATCAGATCTCTTTCGAGCATCCGTATTAACCTCAGCTACAGAAGATAAGATCTCTTCCGATTCAGTCTCGGCTGCTGGGGATAATATCACCCCCGAGGAGCTCAACCTTTGACCTCAATCGCAGGAGATGAGGTCTACTTCAACCTCGGCTGGAGATGGGATCTCCCCCGAGCTTCAACTTCAGCATCAACTTTAGTCAGAGATGAGATCTCCCCCGAGCTTTAACTCTAATCGGCATAGAGCCCAGAAGAGGACTTCGACAGTCGTCTTTTCTGCACTCCCTTCAAATTTCGAACTCGAAAGTGGGAAGGGAGGACTATTGTTGGGGATAAACCCCACTCCTATCGAAGTCCAATTCGATGCCTAATGCAATCGATAGCCACAGAAGAGCTTCGGTGGATGAGTCTTAGCCGAACTTCTTCAGCCGATCGAACTCCTCAGCAGTCGAGTTGCTGTCAAACTCCTTCAGCCAGCCAAACTCCTCAGCGGCCAAGCTTCAGTAGGACTCCCATGAGAGCTGAACTCTCTCCGCGCCCCTCTGTCGGATGCCTACGGAAGCCAAACTCCTTTCAAGCTTCTCCTTCGACTGAACTCCTCTCGGACTTCTCTTTCAGTCAGATTCCTCCAGCGGATTGCTCCCAGATAATCCCCCCAGACGTATCTCCTTCAAGAGTTCGAACTTCTCAACGGTCGAGCTTCAGTCGGACTTCCACGAGAGCCGAACTCTCTCCGCGCCCCTCCAATCGAATGCCTACGGGAGTCGAACTCCTTCCGAGCTTTTTCTTCGGTCAAACTTCTTCCTCAGTCGGATTTCTCCAGTGGATTGCTCTCGGATAATCCCATCAGACATATCTCCTTCAAGAGTTCGAACTCCTCTAGAATTGATATATGCCGAAGTCCATCGACTAACGTCTGCTTTCTCAGAGCTATGGCCATTAAATCTCGACAAACGATCGCCATCAGTCCGCTGCAGGCGACAGCGACCCGCTATCAGACGACGATGGCTGTCACCATCAATCTATGATAGGTGGCACTGCAGACGCCCACAGCGAGATACTCCCATCGTCGGTGCTTCAACCACCACCTCCATCGGCGGTCATGGTAGATCCAAAGCAGTTTAACCTACTGATGCAGCAGGTTCAGAGCCTCATCGAAATGGTGCAGGCCATGCAGCAACCTCCGACGGCGATTCCATCAAAAAACTCATCATCAGAATGTCAGAAACTGGCCCTAAGGAAGAGCATTTGATCTAGCATACCTGTCGCCCTTAGAAAGAAGAAATAGAGAGTAGAGGATCCATGTTTGGATCATGATTCTTCTTCAAAAGAGACCTTCCCCATCTACAGTCGGAAGCCATCCAAGATCTATGATCGAGACGACGTCCTCGATCATAAACTACGAAAGATGGACCGACGGATTGAAGAACTCTACCACGTCGCCCCGGCTCTCTATGACGATATCTGCACTGATCCTCCTTTCTCTTCTCGAATTATGCAAGAGTCCATTCCGCCAAACTTCAAGCTTTCTCACCTTGAAAGCTACGATGAAACCTCTGATCCGATCGATCATCTAAAAGCCTTCCAAATTATAATGCTGCTCCATGGTGCACCAGACGTCATATTATGTTGAACTTTTCTATCTATCTTAAAGAAAGCAGCAAAAAATTGATACTCGATGTTGAAATCGGGTACAATCTTCCTTTTTGCCCAGATGAGCCATTAGTTTGCGGCTTACTTCGTCAGCAGCCGACGTCTTATTGGTGCAGAATTTGGTTGCTGCCGAATCTAGCTGAAGTAGAGGAGGACGAGGTCACCGTTGGGGACCTATAAAATAAAGTTCCATCTGGAGCCAGTGGGGGTGGGCTCCGGTAGGATCCTCCGATGATCAAGTCAGCTCTTCTGATCAATAGAAATGGAGTGCTCTGGAATGAGTTTGACAAAGTTTAGAGGAAGAGAGGAAAGCTTAGAGTTAGCATATCTGGAGGATCTTTTTTTATAGGTGGAGCTTGATGGTGATAGTTGTAGTTGTCTGATAGCAGGCCGCTCGAGGTCTGACGGAATCAGTCACGGAGGAAGGTACCGTCTGCAGTGCCACCTATCATAGATTGATGGTGACAGCCATCGTCGTCTGATAGCGGGTCGCTGTCGCCTGCAGCGGACTGATGGCGATCGTTTGTCGAGATTTAATGGCCATAGCTCTGAGAAAGCAGACGTTAGTCGATGGACTTCGGCATATATCAATTC